>SSNQ01033703.1:25000-32149 GCA_006942095.1 Nothobranchius kuhntae | reverse complement strand
TTTTATTTTCTTATTTTTAACTCAAATTTTTAATCTTTCATCTGTTTATGACTTTATTTTTCTGATGTTAATCTAAGTCTGTAAGGAGATCATTTTGATTTTATGACTTTGTTTCATTTTGTTTTGATCAATGCCTTAAATTTTATTAATTAAACGTATCAACTTTTAATATTTTCTAGACCCCACAGATAACCTGCAGTAGATGGGTTAAAGCAGTAAAAGAAAACTGTAAACAAATGTTTGGTTGATCGTTCCAAGGTGAGGTTGTTTTGATTTTAAATTTAAAGGGTCTAGAGAAACCAGTAATCCCACTCTGCTGCCACACAGGCTTAAGTTTATTCCAGGTACTCTGGTTTCCTCCCGCTAAGAAAAAAACAAGCATGTCAGGTTTTTTAAAGGTTGAATATGGAACAATTGAATAAAAAGCTATGTTTTTCAAAAATAACACCTTCAAGGGGCGTTTAGAAGTGTGCCGAATAAAGGTACAGTATTTCCTTTAAAAGCAAAATTTTAATTAAAAAATAATCAAATATTGATTTTGATGGCACGGCACTGGGTTTATTTTTACATCCACCAGACAACAGAGGGCACCAGTGCGGGTTGCGTAACAGTCCGCTCTGCTCAGCGAGGCTGGCACTGTGGAAAATGGCGAACTCAGCAAAGATGTATCTATCTCAGAACAGGAGCGACCATAAAAGATCTAAAACCAGAGTGAGTTTAGGTGAAGCCTACAACAGATGGACTCAAATAAAATATTCCTCATATTGGCAGCAACCCTGGCATCCCAACAGCTGGAAACATTGTTCTATTGTTTAAACTACAAACTCCAAACACTAGATGTCGCTTTGGTGTTCATGTTCAATCCTTAAGATCTGTAAATTGTCCCCAGGAGTCTGTATGTGGTTATGTGATTGACTGTCTAAGCCTTTGAAGACCCAAGTTAAAGTCCCATTAGTCATCATCACACACTGGTGAAATGACATCTCCTCATCTGACCCATCCCCACAGGGAGTGGTGAGCTGCAGCAGTGGCTGGGCTCGGGGATTATTTGGTGGTTAAACCCCCCAATCCAACCCCTTAGTGGGGAGGCATTGGGTCCCATTTTAAAGTATTTGGTATGACCCAACTCGGACTAGAACCTGATCTCCTAGTCCCAACCAAAGCTCCCGAGTCAGACACTCTACCTAGGCCACTGAGAAGGTAACATCACCTGTTACTTAATTTAAATATTTATGAGTTCCTTGTTTCAAACTGTATATTGTTCATTTTTGTTCATGGTTTCACTTTTGACCATGAATTATGCTGATATTTACATTTTATAATAAAACATATTTCTACATTTATTTTAGATCCAGATTTATGCAGGCCTTTGTCACTTTGTGTGTCCGTTCTATGTATTTAATGATATTTGATGCATTTCACCTTATTTAAACCGAACCAGTCTGTGTTATATAAAGTCTACTACTTTTAATATTAAGATTGTTTTTTTTACTCTAATTAAATATTTAGCTGTTTCAATTTTGTTATTTATTTAACTTAAGTGCTGACCAGCTTCTTCTGAAGGCTGATGCCTTTAAGGATTTGTGCAAAAAATCTTCCTCCAAGGGGCGCTAAAGACTTTTTAGTTTTAGTGAGTAGAAGGATGAGTTGCTGTTGGTGCTCGTGAAGCAGGAGACTCGCCCACTCAGAGTTCAGAGACATACACACTGCCGCTTCCTCATCGTGCTTCACACAGTTGTTGGTAATAATTTCTGTTTCACGGCTGAAGATCATGAAGATGTGGAGATTCCAGAACCTGCTGATCATCCTGTGCAGTGAGTTTTAATCTCAGTAGATTTTTGTTTGACTGATTACTTTAATCACCTATTAGTTTATCACTAAAACAGGATTTTTTTGTTGTTGAACGTCTCAGTGAACGTTGCACCAGTTAAGAAAAAACTGATCACATCCTTTTTAAAAATAAACATCTTCCTTAAAACATAAGTCCTGCAGAAGTTCAGGTTTTCAAACAAGTTTTTAAAACCTTTTAATTTGTGTTTTTTTTTTCTCTCTTCAGCAGCTTTTAGTTGTCTGCCCCAAACAGCATCTGAGATCCAGGTGTTTGGATATGAAGGCAGAGATGTGAAGATTTCCTGCTCATATTCGTGGTTTTTTACATCCAATGAAAAGTACTTCTGTAAGGAAGACTGTGATTCCAAAGATGTTCTAAAAACAACAAAACAACAAAGAAAGAATAGATACTCCATCTCTGATGATGAGAACAAGAGAATCTTCAAAGTGACCATCTCTGATCTTAAGCTTTATGACACTGGGACATACTGGTGTGGAGTCTCAAAGTACGGACCTGATAGCTACACTGAAGTCAAGCTGAAGGTAATAAAAGGTAAAGAAAGAAGATTTTCTATTGTTCATAGAAGAAATTAATAATAACAAATCAAAACCAGGGATTAACGATACTGGCGTAAAACCGTTCTTAATCTAAATGGTGTCACTTTTTTAAAATAATTTCTTTTTAATTAACAAACAGAAATTTCAGGAATTCTATCATTTGTAGGAATCAGAAAACTTATTGACTTCAAATATATTTTAGGCCAACACCACAGTTTTTTATTAGAAGTGAGATTAATAAAACCTGTTTCATCTCTAAAGATGTTCCGGTTTACACAGATGTTTATCTCGTTAACAGACAGCTGCTGTGATAAAGTGACTCAAATCCAAGGTGATGAGGGCGGTTCGGTCTCCATCAGGTGTCCGTATGAGTCCAAGAAGACAAACGTCCTGAAGTACATCTGCAGAAGGAAGCAGCCCTCCACCTGTCTGCAGCGGGCTCTAATCACCTCTGACAGGCAGAACAAACGATTCAGTTTCACTGATGACAGGAAGTCAAGAACATTCACGATCACCATTTACAATCTGACGCTGGAGGATTCTGGGTCGTATCTGTGTGGAGTCCAAAGTGACTCAGGACTGGATGATTTCTCTGCTGTTGAACTGGAGGTCAAAGGTCAGATGTCTTTATATGCATTAAACTTCTGCAAAAGGGTCAAAGTTTTCTAAAATTTACAAAGTTCTTCTATTTTGTTCCAACTTCTTCTTTCCAACAGAGTTCTGCAGAGTGAAGTCCTCCATCATCAGAGGCATCGTGGGACGTCCAGTAACCTTTCAGTGTTCTCATCCTCCACAGCTCAGAGATAAAGAGAAGTTCTTCTGTAAAGGAGACCAACTCAACAACTGCACTGACATGATGGCAAATCTAACAAAGTTCAGGCTGGACCAACTTTCTTCCAGCTGTTTCTCTGTGACCATCACAGAACTGGAAGCAGGAGATGCTGGGAGATACTACTGTGGTCCAGACTCACAGCGGAGCTTTACAGACTACACCAAGATTCAGCTGGAAGTCGGTAAGATCAGGAAAACAAAACAATAAAAGCAGGTTTTTATGTAACTATAAATGTTACAAATTAAATTAAATCTCATTTATTGATTGACTATAAAACCAGTTCTCTGTTAAAATAACCACCAAAACACCAGAACTGTCTCTGTGTGTGCAACTGGGCATCTGTCATTTATCTGTAAACAAAATAAATAAAAACATCCAATCATTCATTTATTGATAGTTTCTCCACATGAAAGCAGCACTGTGAGCATGAGCACCATGACTGGACATGTTACATCCTTATCATCATCATCATCATCATCATGTGAGTCTGCATGTTTTAAAGGTTTTAATATCAGACAGTAAATCCGTTTATCTGTAGCAGTTGAGACACGGTGTGTTTGTAGTTTGTTCAGAGAGAAAAGGAACAAGAAAATAAAGACCGGATGTTTCAGATCACAGCTGTTTTACCACAACAGGGCCAAATAAAGCAGTCATGGTGTGTGTTGTCAGGATGTGTGTGTGCAGCACACACTAACTTCTGCTTTTACTCTTTCCAGATGTGCCTTTAATTTACATTCTGCCTACAGTTCTGGTGCTACTGCTGATTTTAACTTTAGTTCTTTTGATGTTTTTGAGAAAGAAATCAAAGAAACTGCAAGGTGGGTTTAACACACACACACACACATACACACACACACACACACTCACACACACACACACACACTCACTCACTCACTCACTCACTCACACACACACACACACACACACACACACACACACACACACACACACACACACACACACACACACACACACACACACACACACACACACACACACACACACACACACACACACACACACAGAAGCAATAATTTGATCTGTTGTTTCAGTTGGTGATGTAATGAACAGTGTCGGTCCTGATGCGGAGACGAGGATCAATGATGTGAGTCAATAAAGCTGCAGGTCTCAGTTTTTCTTCTTCTCAGATGTTTGTATTTATTGTGTTTTCATCTCTTTTAGGTTTATGATTTTCATGAAGACTTTGAACCCAGTCCATTAGACACCCCGAATCACGACCCCAATCTAATCTACAGTAAAATCAATGATTAAAGATCAAAGACAGTAAAGCATTTGGATTAATGAAGAAAACACAAAAATCCCAAACAATTAGTGTGCTGCTTAACTCTGAAGCAGGATTGGTGTTTTAAACGTCAACAACTTTGGTCTTCTTGTTTATCTGTTCAGGTAAAGTTGGCACAAGCTGGTAAAAGGCCTACCTCCTTTTTTTAAACTGTTAATAAACGGTTTCTACGAACAACGTTCTTGATGTTCTTTGGCAACAATCTGGTGCATCTTGTTAGGAGACATGATTTCAACTTTTAAAGAGTACTTGCTGATGCACCAGATCATCACAGACAAGCTACTAAAATGTAGCTTTAACAACAGGAACCCTATAATGATGCCGACAAGAATCAAAATTTCCAAAAAACAGTTGCACCTCTGCTGCCGAATCCAGAAAACCTGAACATTAAGATAAACTTCAGAAAGATTGATCATTCTTATGTGAAGTACTTTCTGAAGTGTGCTGATTAAAGTGTTTAAACATATCTGTCGTGTCATAATTAGATGTAGCAGCTGTCACTACACAGTAAAAAAAAAAAACATGCCTCTTAATTTAGGTAAGATCATCAGTCTAATCTAAGCTGTTGACACCTTTTTGCATTTAAACTAATGGTGCACGCTGCAGCTTCCTGTGGAACTCAGTGGGAAAACAATGCACGGATAAGGTCAAAGGACTGTCAGGATGTGGGTTTGGAGGAAGGTTAGGACCCAAGACGCAGAACCAGAGACACGAGGCAGGAGGTGGAAAAACCTTGAAATCCTTTATTAAGGAGTAAATCCAAAGTGGCAGGGAGCCTAAAACCAAAATCCAAGAGACAAGGCTGACACTAACAACCAACAACACACTGAGGCCCTGTCCACACGTGGCCGGGTTTTTTTTTAAACGAATATCCGCCCCTCCAAAAACTTGCATCCACACCACCTCGTTTAAAAGAAAACTCTGTCCACACGTACCCGGATAAATACGTTGTTAAGGACATGCCAGACCTGTAGGCGGCAGTACTTCCCCCGTTCGTCCTTCGTCTATGGTCTTCCGCAAGGAGCAGTAATTCCGCTTGCAAAAACAAACAAGCAAAAAGCGCTTGGACAATTGATAAAGCGAGCGCAGCTCTGAGGGCATCCATGCTGTCGGCTAGTGTAAACACAGGTCGCACACGTGATGTCAGCATTTTTCTGTCGCGGAAAGTGACGTTGCGGACCTTAAAACTCCGGTTTTGTCTGTCCACACGCAGACACCCAAAACGGAGAAAACGCAGATCTTCACTTTGGCCGGAGTTTTTAAAAAGATCCGTTTTCGTGTGAAAAAACTCCGTTTTCGTGTGGATGACAGGCCAAAATGTAGATATTTTTCTACGTTTTGGCAGATCCCCGGCTACGTGTGGACAGGGCCTGAGATGCAGACAGGGTTAAATACACTGGGGCAGGATGAGAGGGAGATGAGCTGCAGGTGCGTGGGGAGAGAAACCTTTTTTTTTTTTTTTTTTTTACCGTGTCCTGTCTGGCTGTGAAGCAAACAGAATTGATGTCTGAATGCTGGTAACAAGACTTACAGATTTACTCTCAGGTGGAGCATCAAAGCGTCTGCTTTTAATGTCACGTTAATGTCATGTTTGAACTTAAAAACCGGTGGGGAAAGAAACACACTAAAAGAGACTAACAAATGAAAAGCTGAACCTATAGAAAAACCAACGGGAGCACAGGACCGGTGGGGGGGGGGACCTGAAGGGGTGCAGACAAGGGGACACATGAGG
Source organism: Nothobranchius kuhntae (assembly GCA_006942095.1). NCBI lineage: Eukaryota > Metazoa > Chordata > Actinopteri > Cyprinodontiformes > Nothobranchiidae > Nothobranchius > Nothobranchius kuhntae. The sequence goes on along the minus strand of SSNQ01033703.1, from coordinate 25,894 downwards.
AACACAAGGAGACAGCTGAGGGAGACGCAGACGCAGACCATGACAAGGACTTCCCTTTTCTTCGATTCTCTTTTTTGTTGTAAGAAAATGTTTGTTTATCTGCGGATCAGAATGACTTTCATGTGTCTGAATCTACCCACAGACTGTAACACAAGTAGGTTGAAGGGTTTGAGTTTCCCCTTTTGAATTCAGTTGATTCTCCGCATCCAAACAAACACTGAGTCACTCAGTCGAAAGGCTGATGCTGACATCTGATCGGTATCCTGGTCACCAGAGATGCCTCAACAGCGTAACTAAGCAACACCTAACAAACAGACTTCTCTACGTTTAGCTGCAGTTTGGTTTGGAGACTGAAGCTTCTCACGTTTTCACTAGTTTTGTTTTCTTTAAAACGACCTAAAAATGAGCTCTGAAGTTCTGGTGTCACAACCTCACTTTGACAGCAGATCTGTGGCTCAGGAAGCTCTTGAGAAAAGTCCTGATCTGAAGGACATGAAGGACATCCCTCAGCCATCCTCGGGCTCAGCCACTGTGGGGTACCGCTCAGCCAAGTACACCCCGGCTGAATGGTTCTCCAACTACCAAACTTTAATCAGACAGGCCGGTTCTGATCACCACGAAGCCCAGAGCATCCAGAGAAAGTCCAGAACCCTGAACCACAACACACATGATGCCACTGTGGAGACCCAGAGCGTGGGGACCCGTCTTCTGGGAGAGAGGCTCCAAGAGATCCACTACTGGAGGTCTGAGCTGCAGCGGCACGTCGAGCAGCTGCAGGCCGACTCTGAGGCTCTGCTGCAGGTGAAGGCGAGGCTGGAGAGGGCGCTGGATGCTACAGAGATTCCGTACGCCATCGCCACCGATAATCTGACCTGCAGAACCAGAAGACTGGGA
>SSNQ01033703.1:0-20000 GCA_006942095.1 Nothobranchius kuhntae | reverse complement strand
TGGCCAATTCGTAACTTTCCTCTTCAGCCAAAAGAACCAACAACAAGCTGGATAAACCTGTTGCCATTCCACCTGCTGCAACGGTTCCTTTCAGAATAACAGCTGAACCATCACGACCCCGTTTTGGGTCTTATTAGATGCAGATAAACTGTCGTGACCCGGAAGTATCTCAAGACTGGACTGGTCGACTGCCGCGGCTGTTCTTCAAGCTTCGGCTCCAAAGGTCCAAGCTGGACCTCTACACCTCCTGATCTAGACGGGGACTTCCGCTAAGGGTACGTAGACTGACAGAATGGCGTCGAATGTGTTTATGAATCCTAATCAAAGCTTAGCGTGAAGAAATCACCTTCACTCCCACCAGAACTAATCAGACATTCCACACTACACCATTCTCCATTCTCCTTCTCACTTCAAGAATAAAACAGCCAAAGTTGATTTGTGTGAGAGGGATTTAGTGAAAAGAACTTTACGAACATGTTTTGAATTGATCAGAGAACAATCATAACTTGAGAAAAAACATTATGTATGTTTTAAAGACTTTTGTTTGATTTTAAAGACCAAGTTCACTTGTTTTTTCAACACATCTGCAGTAGTCTCTGTTATAAATGAATACCCTGTGAGTGGATCCCTATTCCTGTTTCAGGAACTAGAAGTGAGCCAGAGTAGGGGTGAGCAGCAGACAGGTGGATTTGGAGTCTTATTTCCTGATATTCAGATATCTTGCCTCTGATTGGCTAACAACAACGTGACTCTACCACTGACCGTTCACTTTGCAATATAATGTTTTACCTCCAAAATTAGCTGTGTTTATTAAAGTAATCAGAAAAGCATCCCCAAGTCAAAGACCCTTCGATCTAAACAGATAACTTGTTTTTAAAAAGCCACAAACTCACTGCAGAGGAGGAACTGGAGGGGTTGAGAGCTCCACTTGTTTGTTAACTGAATCTGAACTTGTGGAGAACCTTGTTTATGACTGTCAGAAAGAGGAAACTGGTGGTCTAAACCCATAATGTTTCTAATTTCCATGCAGAGGCTTTGTTGTCAACCTCATACCAGAGTGATTTAAAACATAACTTAGATAAACTAACTCAGTTAAACGGTGCTACGTTTAGTTTTTATGTTTCTTTACAGCGACGGACTGACGGTCACACAGCTTTAACTTCACAGCAGCTTCTGTCAGATGTGGTTTTTTACTTGCCGTTTCCTGTTAAGTCTGTGGGCTACATCCAACGTGTTTGCACATATTACAAAAACGATTCTTAACATTTAAAATTGTCCAAAATCTGAGAAAACAGTAGAAGAAGAAGAAGAAGAAAATATCATTTCTATAGCGCCTCTCAAGATAAAAATCACGAGGCCCTTCACAAAAACAAAAACAAAAAATATAAAAAATTGTAAAAATATAAAAAAAACGCTTAGAAAATGTTTAAAAATATATTTAAAATGAGCAAGAATAAGCAACTGGGATTTAAAAGAAAAAATGTTAAGAAAGAGAGAGCGTGAACAGGAAAGAGGGAAATCAGTGGATGAGGAAGGTGGAATAGGTGGGGAGAGCAGAATAAAGAGAGAGTGGTGAAGAAGGTCATACAAAAGCCAGCTTGAACAAGTGAGTCTTCAGCTGCTTTTTGAAGGAGTCCACTGAGTACAGTAAAGCATACATTTTTCTTTATTAAATCAATATGGCTTCAGAAAAGAGGAAGACATCATGAACACTACAGATCAAAAACAGGAAGAATTTAGGTCATCATGCTTGGACATGACATGTGGTGTCCCGCAACGATCAGTATTGGGTCCAAATGATGCAAACAAACGTACATACAACATAGAATGGTTCAAACAAATGATTAAAATACATTAATATCTGTATAATTTGCAGAAAGCAAAAAGCATTTAACCCATAACATTGTTCTCATTCAGTCATCAAACTGGTTAGATGAGTATGGTCTCACTTCTTGGTAATATTTTTATGTCTCGAGACAGGAAGCTGAGATGCAGGCTCTTCACAACCTTCTCTTCCTCCTCTGCAGTTACTCAGACTTTTGTCAATTTTGAAGATCTTGTTGCACATTAAGAACACAAAAATAATATAATGAAACCCGTGTTACTGGATTTTTAACTTCTAGTTTTTTATTATTATTATTACGTGTCTCTCCAGCTGCTCTGAACTGTGTGACCTGTGCTGCTGCTGCTGTGTTTGGATATGAGGGCAGTGACGTTCACATCTCCTACCCCTATCACAACAGTTATGAGGATCACGAAAAGTACCTGTGCAGAAACCATTGTACTGAGAACGATGATGTTCTCATTACCACATCACAAACAAACAAAACCAAACACTCCATCTATGATGACAGAAGATCAAGGATCTTCACAGCGACCACCTCAGCTTCTCGTTTTACTGATGCTGGCAGGGCCGGTGTTGTGCCATAAATCGACTCGCTGCCAGAAAATGATTAGCCACCGCGGGATCGCGCACGGTTAGGGCAATTGCATTTCTAGACAAAATTCCCCAGGATTTCGCCCTAAAACTCGGCATATCTAGCAATATGGACATTCAGAAAGCAGAGGTAACCTCTTCCGGTACTTAAACAGATGTTTATCGCGGATATTAGTTTTCCCAGTTCGGAAGTTGTTTTAAATGTTGCTATTTGTCTTAAACGTTCACAATGAGGACATATTAATCCTTTTTGCAATATTTGCGATTGAAAGATGGATTGTGGTAAGAACTGGCTTTCTTTATGTTACAGCCTTTATACTAAAAAATAAATAAACAATGTAAAATGGCGCCCTGTATTGAATGTAAACACTGTATAAATGTAAATAAACAATTCTCCAGCGATTTGATTTTTTCCCCTTCCTTTCTTTAGTCCACTTGACATGGAGCCACGGTTAACTAGTTTGAGGCACATTTTTACTTGAAAAACAGTATTTAAACTGATCAAGCTTTGGCTTTAATAACACTGTGTAGGTTACTATCTATACATTACGTTGCTCTATTTAAAAGTAACAAGATAAAAGCAGTTCAGCACATAAAATTAAGATTGTCACTTGCCAAATAGTGACTACACCCTCCTGTTTACCTATAAGAAACGCCTCAAAATATCTTTAAATTCTTTATTGATGATTTAATTGTAGACAACTAAAATGGCATTTTACTTGCCAAAAAGTGATTGAATTGCTCAGATTTTCATGGAGGCTAAAATTGACCAAATAAGGGTTTTATGTATTATCTGTTGATGTTATTGTACTCATACTGTCTACTGTATCATCATAAACACCCCAAAAATGGCAACAAAAAAAAAAAAGATAATTTCCCTTGCCAAAAATTGATCACAGAGTCCTGGTCACCTGTAAAGGGTTTAAATTTACCTAAATATTACTTTATTTATTATCTCTTGATGTTATTAGTCCCATCATAGGATGCTGGGTGTCTCACATTCATAAACACCTCAGAAATGGCAACAAATGATCATTTCCCTTGCCAAAACTTTATCACAGTGTCCTGGTCACATGTAAAGGGTTAAATTTACCTAATATTACCTTCTGTATTTTCTCTTGATGTTATTAGTCCCATCATAGGACGCTGGGTGTTTTCAACATTCATAAACACCTCAAAAATGGCAACAAATGATCATTTCCCTTGCCAAAAATTGATCACAGAGTCCTGGTCACATGTAAAGGGTTTGAATTTACCTAAATATTACTTTATTTATTATCTCTTGATGTTATTAGTCCCATCATAGGACGCTGGGTGTTTTCAACATTCATAAACACCTCAAAAATGGCAACAAATATCATTTCCCTTGCCAAAAATGGATCACAGTGTCCTGGTCACGTGTAAAGGGTTAAATTTACCTAATATTACTTTCTGTATTTTCTCTTGATGTTATTAGTCCCATCATAGGACGCTGGGTGTTTTCAACATTCATAAACACCTCAAAAATGGCAACAAATGATCATTTCCCTTGCCAAAAATTGATCACAGTGTCCTGGTCACGTGTAAAGGGTTAAATTTACCTAAATATTACTTTATTTATTATCTCTTGATGTTATTAGTCCCATCATAGGACGCTGGGTGTTTTCAACATTCATAAACACCTCAAATATGGCAACAAATGACCTTGCCAAAAATGGATCACAGTGTCCTGGTCACGTGTAAAGGGTTAAATTTACCTAAATATTACCTTATTTCTCGTGCTGGGTCGTGGGTCCGAGTATGACCCGAATCGAACACTTTGGTCGGACTAGGGAGGCCCTGCCGTGCCCCCTGGAGCTCCAAAGGATGACCATTAGTTGTGGTTCACGCCCCGGACCGTGGGTCAGATTATGGCCCGAGTCGAGCACCTTGGTCGGACTAGGTAGGCTCTGCCGTGCCCTGATCATAAAGATAACCCTGTTAAGTATACTTAAAGCCAACTTATACATTCTACAACCTGGTCAAAAAATTACAATTAAAACATAGCAGACTTTGTGGTTGTGTAATGAGCAGAAAAACTGGTTATGAAACCAATAAACATACCTTGGACCTCAAAACTCTTGGCTTTTCGAAGAAAGTTGGACTTCTGTGAAAGAGAAAGACCAGGGGGATATATTCCTTCGTTTTTGAAAGACAAAATTTGATTATGCAAGGTTGCATCCATCTTGCACTGCAAAATGCGGCACCATTTGATTAACCAACTTCCCTACTAATTAACGCTATTGGCCAATGAGCTGTGAGCAAAGTTTGTTGCCTTGAAAAAATTCTGCCTAACATAATAACAAATCTTTAAACAAAAACAAAAAGAAGTTATATATATATATATATATATATATATATATATATATATATATATATATATATATATATATATATATATATATATATATATATATATATATATATATATATATATATATATATATATATATATATGTATATATATATATATATATGTATATATATATATATATATATATAAGCTCAAAAAAGTGAAAATGTCATTTTTATTTATTTATTTAGTTAGTTTTTGCCATTTTTGGGGTGTTTATGAATGTGGAAGAGCCCAAGCATCCTGTGATGGCACTAATAACATCAAGAGATAATAAAAAAGGTAATATTTAGGTAAATTTAACCCTTTACAGGTGACCAGGACACTGTGATCAATTTTTGGCAAGGGAAATGATCATTTGTTGCCATTTCTGAGGTGTTTATGAATGTGAAAAACACCCAGCGTCCTATGATGGGACTAATAACATCAAGAGATAATAAATAAAGTAATATTTAGGTAAATTGAAACCCTTTACAGGTGACCAGGACTCTGTGATCAATTTCTGGCAAGGGAAATTATCTTTTTTTTTGTTGCCATTTTTGGGGTGTTTATGATGATACAGTAGACAGTATGAGTACAATAACATCAACAGATAATACATAAAACCCTTATTTGGTCAATTTTAGCCTCCATGAAAATCTGAGCGATTCAATCACTTTTTGGCAAGTAAAATGCCATTTTAGTTGTCTACAGTTAAATCATCAATAAAGAATTTAAAGATATTTTGAGGCGTTTCTTATAGGTAAACAGGAGGGTGTAGTCTCTATTTGGCAAGTGACAATCTTAATTTAATGTGCTGAAGTGCTTTTGTTACTTTTAAGTAGAGCAACATAATGCATAGATAGTAACCTACACAGTGTCATTAAAGCCAAAGCTTGATCAGTTTAAATACCATTTTTCAAGTAAAAATGTGCCCCAAACTAGTTAACTGTGGCCCCATGTCAAGTGGACTAAAGAAAGGAAGGGGGGATAAATCAAATCGCTGGAGAAATGTTTATTTCCATTTATACAGCGTTTACATTCAATACAGTGCACCATTTTACATTGTTTATTTATTTTTTAGTATAAAGACTGTAACATAAAGAAAGCCAGTTCTTACCACAATCCATCTTTCAATCGCAAATATTGCAAAAAGGATTAATATGTCCTCATTGTGAACGTTTAAGACAAATAGCAACATTTAAAACAATTTCCGAACTGGGAAAACTAATATCCGCGATAAACATCTGTTTAAGTACCGGAAGAGGTTACCTCTGCTTTCTGAATGTCCATATTGCTAGATATGCCGAGTTTTAGGGCGAAATCCCGGGGAATTTTGTCTAGAAATGCAATTGCCCTAACGTGCGCGATCCCGCGGTGGCTAATCATTTTCTGGCAGCGAGTCGATTTATGGCACAACACCGGCCCGTCCTATAGGCATTATAGGCAAGTGCTAGGGGCGCCAGTCAGCCAGGGGGCGCCCTGGCGCCACAAAAAAAATTTAAAAAGTTACGTAACGTTTGTAAAGCAAGTTGATATTAATGTGTCTTAATAATAAAATATCAAGCCCACAACGTAATACCTTCTTAGCAAAGTTTATTAAGTAGCGCAGTGTGCATTTAAAAATTATTAATGATACGTCACTATGTGTTGCCGCCGCACGTGGCGCCCCCTTCGCCCCCTCCTCGTCTTTAGCTACGGTTGTTTTGATGAGTCAGCTAGTTCATCATGTCTAAACGGCCTAAATTATCTGGAGCCCAGGGGAGGAAAAAAAGAAAAAAAGAGGAGGAAAAACGCGACAAAGACAGAGGTAAGGTGTAAAATATTGAAATTAAATGTTGATTTCATGACGTTATTAATTAGCACTCTGGGGATGCTTTAGGACAAACTAAGCTATTTTCTTAACAGTGTAACGTTTGTGCAGCACTAAAGCATGAGACACAAATATATTAGCTCTTAACAATGGTTTATTAAAGTTATTAAACAGCTGGTATAAGCTATCTGGCCCCCAGACTGTAAACATTCAGTCAAACAAACAACGTGTCGATAACAGAGCAGCAGCAACACATTACAGCAACCTAGGATTATTTTAGCGCTTTGGAATATTTTCTGATGTTTTGTGTTCTGAGAATTCAGTGTTTCATAATAACGCCTAAATGTTATATGATGGTCCTTGGTAATTGTCTGATAGTTTCTTTACAATTCTGTCTGTTTTATATTTTTATGAGTGATTTTTTAAACCTCATAGTAGAAATGTATTTGCATTTTGCAAAAATTCTCATTGATGGTTTTCTACTTTAAATTATTGCAACAAATTATTGTTGCCAAAAAGTTATAGTATGTCAATGTCCGAGGTCAGTCGAAAACCCACTGTTAAACAGATACAGATCAGCAGCACGTGAGAACATTATCCTGCATGGTTAAAAAATGTCTTGCATGAGACTCATCTATGTCTGCTGCCAGTTTAGCTCAAATGTTTTCATGAACACTGCATTGTGCATACTTTTCTGTTTTTTTTCTCCAGAAATTTATTTTATTCTTGAAATCATGTATTGATGTTTAGCTTGGTGTCATATACTCCTCTTCTGTCTTCAGATGCGCTGCTGAAGTTTCTATGTCCCTCCCCTGCAAATCCTCCTATCGCCTCTACTTTAGCTGAACAATTAAGCAGTGATGTAGCAGCATCATGCACTCCTCCTGTTGCCTCCACCTCAGCAGCACACCTTAGCAGTGATGCAGCAACATCAAGCACATCTTCTGCCTCTCCAATAGACCCTGCTGACTGGCCATCTCCTCTAACAGATAATGTACGAACAGAGTTGTTTCACAGAGGTCCATTTCAAATTGAAAATAGCTTCACATTCCCTAAATAAAAAGATGGACGAAGGTGTCAACATGACTTTTTTAACAGACTCTTAGTCAGTGGAGAAAAAGTCAGAAGAAGCTGGCTTATGTATTCTAAAAAAGAGGATAGCTTGCACTGCTTCTGCTGTAAAATATTTTCTAAAAGAGAGTACAAACTGACTAGGGAAGGACTAAAGGACTGGAAAAATGCAGGTCACTTGCTCAAGGCCCATGAGGAGAGCCAAGAACATAATGCTCACATGGCAACGTGGAAGGACTTGGAGGTCCGTTTTGTGAAAGGGCTCACAATAGATAAACTAGAGATGGCACTATCTGAGAGGAAACGGTGGCGTGATGTCTTACATCGGTTGGTCTTTAGCTGAAAGAAACATGGCATTTAGGGGTCCACAGACACACTAAACAAACCAGACAATGGACATTTTCTAAAAGAGGTGGAGCTTATGGCCAAATTTGATCCAGTGATGAAGCAGCATGTTAGCAGAGTAGTAAGTGGAGCTGGCAGTCACATCAGTTATCTTGGCAAAACAATCCAAAATGAACTGATAGACTCCATCAGTTGTAAAATAATAGAACATATTGTGAAAGACATTAAAACCTCCAAATACTTTTCCATTATTTTAGACTGCACCCCCGATCTGAGTCATAAGGAGCAGCTCTTGGTCATAGTCAGGTTAGTGTCACAAGAAGACATTCCTCAAGTTAAAGAGCATTTCTTGGGATTTCTTGTTGCAGAGCAGTCAACAGAACATTTGACATCTCTTATCCTAAAAAGGTTAGAGGAACTTAATATCCCATTTGAGGACTGCAGAGGCCAGTCTTATGACAGTGGCGCCAACATGAAGGGGAAAAACAAGGGTGTTCAGGCAAAGTTGCTTCAGCTGAACTCAAGAGCTTTTTTTGTCCCGTGTGGTGCCCACACTTTAAATCTGGTTGTAGCGGATGCTGCAAGAAGCTCACCAGATGCTCTCAGCTACTTTGGGCATCTAATCAAGTTATTCAAGCTCTTCTCAGCCTCCACCCATAGGTGGGATGTCCTCCTAAAATATGTCAAAATCACTTTAAAATCATGGGCTGAGACCAGGTGGGAAAGCAGAATAAAAAGCATGTAAGGTATCAGACTGGGCAAATCAGAGAGGCTCTACTAGAGTTGAGGGGAACATCCGCAGACCCTGTGGTAAGAGTTGAAGCCCAGTCTTTGGCTGAGGAGATTGGATCCTATCACTTTTGCATTTGTACTGCCATATGGTATGACATTCTGAGCAAGATCCAGTATGTCAGTAAACTGATGCAGTCACCCTCCATGCAGCTTGATGTGGCTGTAGACTTGCTGAAGAAAACCAGAGATTCCCTCACCAGTTACAGAAACACTGGATTTTGCGATGCACAGACAACTGCAAAAGAAATGTGTGAGGAGATGAACATGGAGGCTGAACTGAAACAAAAGCGGTTGAGAACCACAAAAAGGCACTTTGGCTATGAGTCTCCAGATGAGCCAATACAAGATGCACTGCACAAAATGGAAACCACATTTTTTAATGTGGTCGTGGATACTGCCGTTGCTTCTCTAGATGAAAGATTTCAGAATCTTGGAGGAGTGAATAAGACCTTTGGTGTGCTCCTCAATTTCCCCTATTTAGGAGAGGAAGATTTGCTACAGCAGTGCCAAGCTTTAAGTGCTGCTCTGACCCATGACAGTCAGCCAGACATTGATGGCACAGAACTCGCAAAGGAAATGCAGAATTTCCCACCATTGCCATCAAAGAATATGACAAGTATGGAACTCTTGTCCTTCGTGCATGAGAAAAAAAACTGGCAGAAATTTACCCGAACTTGTGGGTTGCTTTGAGAATCTCTGCCACTCTTCCTGTTACAGTGGCTGCAGCTGAAAGAAGCTTCTCTAAGCTCAAGATGATGAGATCTACTATGATGCAAGAACGTCTCAGTGGACTTGCCATCATAAGCATAAACCATGTGGTCTCAAATCACTTGTCATATGATGATGTTATAGGTGACTTTGCTGCAAAGAAAACCAGGAGAGTAAATCTGTAGCAGGTCATGTTAGGTTCAGGACATGTGGTGTAGTGTCATTGGTAACGCAGTACCCCAAAACACCACTAGAGGACATTGTAAATAATCTTTTGGGTGAATTTTTATTGAAATCCTAACTGGTTCTGTTTGGTAATTCTTTGTGGATACTGGTTTCGTTAATGCTTTATTTTGTGTTGTTCCTTTTTTTATGATTTTATAATTTTTCACCTTTAATTTTGTAATATTTAAATCTAATGCTTTTAGTTTAGTTCATATTATTTTATATATTCAGTTCAAAATGTTTATATTTCTATGTATTCTGAATGTGTCAAATTCAAGTTCACAGTGACTTCTTCTACTTTTATTATTGAACATTTTGATTATTCTGACTATTAATGACCTTCTCAGTGGCCTAGTGGTAGAGTGTCAACACTGGGACTGGGAGATCAAATTTGGTCGGCTCATACCAAAGGCTTTAAAAATGGGACCCAATTCCTACCCCTGGATTGGGGTTAAACCACCAAATAGTTCCCTAGTGCAGCCATACCCACAGGGATGGGTCAACTTACCACTTTGTGATGATTACAGAATTCTGCTGTTGTGTCCTTGGGCAAGACACTTAACCCACCTTGCCTGCTGGTGGTGGTCGGAGGGTCCGGTGGCGCCTGTGCTCGGCAGCCTCGCCTCTCATCTCCACCAGTGTATGAATGTGTGTGTGAATGGATGAATGATACACTGTAGTGTAAAGCGCTTTGGAGTCCTTACTCTGAGAGGCGCTATACAAGTGCAGGTCATTTATCATTTATCATTAACTAACGGGACTTTAACTTTATTTTATTACAGTTTTGTTATTTATTAATCTGGCTTTTTTGAAGACTGATCCACACGTTTCACCAAGGGGCGCTAAAGACTTTTTAGTTTTAGTGAGCAGAAGGATGAGTTGCTGTTGGTGCTCGTGAAGCAGGAGACTCGCCCACTCAGAGTTCAGAGACATACACACTGCCGCTTCCTCATCGTGTTTCACACAGTTGTTGGTAATCATTTCTGTTTCACGGCTGAAGATCATGAAGATGTGGAGATTCCAGAACCTGCTGATCCTCCTGTGCAGTGAGTTTTAATCTCAGTAGATTTTTGTTTGACTGATTACTTTAATCACCTATTAGTTTATCACTAAAACAGGATTTTTTTTGTTGAACGTCTCAGTGAACGTTGCACCAGTTAAGAAAAAACTGATCACATCCTTTTTGTCTTTTAAAAATAAACATCTTCCTTAAAAAATAAGTCCTGCAGAAGTTCAGGTTTTCAAACAAGTTTTTAAAACCTTTTAATTTGTTTTTTTTTCTCTCTTCAGCAGCTTTTAGTCGTCTGCCCCAAACAGCATCTGAGATCCAGGTGTTTGGATATGAAGGCAGAGATGTGGAGATTTCCTGCTCATATTGGTGGTCCTTTACATCCAATGAAAAGTACTTCTGTAAGGAAGACTGTGGTTACAAAGATGTTCTAATAACAACAAAACAACAAAGAAAGAATAGATACTCCATCTCTGATGATGAGAACAAGAGCATCTTCACAGTGACCATCTCTGATCTTAAGCTTGATGACACTGGGACATACTGGTGTGGAGTCTCAAAGTACGGACGTGATGGCTACACTGAAGTCAAGCTGAAGGTAATAAAAGGTAAAGAAAGAAGATTTTCTATTGTTCATAGAAGAAATTAATAATAAATCAAAACCAGGGATTAGCGATACTGGTGTAAAGAAAAACTTGGTTGCTCAGCCAAATTGTAAAACTGGCTGGCTGGTAATATTGTAAGGAGAAACTGTCTTTACTCAGTTTTATTGTTAAGAAGACTCAAAGGTTGTTTTCATCGATAAACTGCCGATAATATCTGAGTGTCTGTGTTTCAGTTCAATGAGGAAACCAGTTTGACGATTAAAAGTTTTAATTCTTCAAATTAACTAATGATTTTGAAAATTGACAAACAGGAAATACAATCAACATTGGTAACTTTGTGGGACAATCTTTTTAACAGTTGATATGCTGTTCTTGCTCAAATAGACCTTCTGGTGAATTTATGAAGATTGAGAATGTTGTGAGTTGTGAGAGTGATATGATGTGATTATGGATGCGTGTGTGCATCTGATTTTGCTTCAGGAAGAAACAGGTGTCTGAGTGAAAAGTGATGGTTTGAATAAACTTAGGCTCTTAGTTGGAAAAGATGCATCCAAACGCTAAACACCGTGTTCTGTCTCACCGAACTCTTGTGGACCCTCTTTCGGATCCGGGCCGTGGAGGATGTTGTGGTTCATCCAGATGACACTCAACGGCTGACAGGAGACGTAGGTGTCGAACGGAACCGGTCCAGAGTTGCCCTCGGTACACGTTGATGATAAAGCGTTTTGTCGACGCGCTTTCTTAAGTTAATTCACTCAGAAATCAAAAGAGTCGGTAATGAGTCTGCGTTAGAAGTTGCGATTCAGCTATTCTGCCTGGCTTGGCAGAAACAGCGTGAAAGGGGGGAGAAACGAGCCAGCCGGCTCTGCCCCCCCCTTTCGGTTTTCAGGTCCACTCTCTTTCGTTGTAAAGCACGAACTGGAATGATAAGACTGAAACTTACCAAAAACCTTTCTCTTCTCAAAGCAAACGTGTGCGTCATCAAATGTGTTTTGGAGTTTACTGTGAGCAGGTGTGTGTGGGTGTGTGTGAATGTTTGTGTGTGAAGGTCAGCAGCAAACACTCTCAACACTATTTAAGAATGGATTCATTAATCCATTATAATTACCCCAAAGCATAAGAACCATTCATTTGATTAAAGACATTTATAATGAGCAAAATGATAATGGTTACTTTAACATTAAAATCAAGAAAAGGAAGTTTAAACTTTATGTTTTGACTTGGTTTGGGTACAACTCATGGAAACACATCTTCTGGTAGACTGCAGGTGGCTGATGTTATGGTTTCCTCCCAGACTCGCTGGCGTTCAGGTCTTAATCTGTGGGTGAAAGTTCTCAATGACCCAGCTTTGACCCAGCTGAGTCCCACACCACCATTGTGACAGAAAACCCATATTTCCTCACGTTACACTGGCGTGAAACCGTTCTTAATCTAAATGGTGTCACTTTTTTTTAATAATTCCTTTTTAATTAACAAACAGAAATTTCAGGAATTCTATCATTTGTAGGAATCAGAAAACTTATTGACTTCAAATCTATTTTAGGCCAACACCACAGTTTTTTATTAGAAGTGAGATTAAATAAAACCTGTTTCATCTCTAAAGATGTTCCGGTTTACACAGATGTTTATCTCGTTAACAGACAGCTGCTGTGATAAAGTGACTCAAATCCAAGGCGACGAGGGCGGTTCAGTCTCCATCAGGTGTCCGTATGAGTCCAAGAAGAAAAACGTCCTGAAGTACGTCTGCAGAGGGAAGCAGCCCTCCACCTGTCTGCAGCGGGCTCTAATCACCTCTGACAGGCAGAACAAACGATTCAGTTTCACTGATGACAGGAAGTCAAGAACATTCACGATCACCATTTACAACCTGACGCTGGAGGATTCTGGGTCGTATCTGTGTGGAGTCCAAAGTGACTCAGGACTGGATGATTTCTCTGCTGTTGACCTGGAGGTCAAAGGTCAGATGTCTTTATATGCATGAATACTTCTGCAAAAGGGTCAAAGTTTTCTAAAGTTTACAAAGTTCTTCTATTTTGTTTCAACTTCTTCTTTCCAACAGAATTCTGCAGAGTGAAGTCCTCCATCATCAGAGGCATCGTGGGACGTCCAGTAACCTTTCAGTGTTCTCATCCACCACAGCTCAGAGATAAAGAGAAGTTCTTCTGTAAAGGAGACCAACTCAACAACTGCACAGACATGATGGCAAATCCAACAAAGTTCAGGCTGCACCAACTTTCCTCCAGCTGTTTCTCTGTGACCATCACAGAACTGGAAGCAGGAGATGCTGGGAGATACTACTGTGGTCCAGACTCACAGCGGAGCTTTACAGACTACACCAAGATTCAGCTGGAAGTCGGTAAGATCAGGAAAACAAAACAATAAAAGCAGGTTTAATGACCTAAAAGGGTTATAAATTAAATCAAAGTTTGTTTATTAACTGGCTATCAAACAGTTTTCTACTGTAACTGATCAATGTCAACAAATATATCAAAACATCAGAAGTTTAAAAATCTGTGAAGTCAGTTTGTAGCTGAACGTTCATTTTTTTTTTCATTATTCTGTAAACAAAACAAATAAAAACATCCATTCACTCATTTATTGATAGTTTCTCCACATGAAAGCAGCACTGTAAGCCTGGTCACCATGACTGGACATGTTACATCACCACCACCACCTTCATCATCATCATCATCATCATCATCATCATCATGTGAGTACATGCCTGAAAGCTTTAATACCAGACCTGATTAAAGTAGATCCGTTTCATGTATCTGTGGCAGTGGAGACGTTGAGTGTTTGTAGTTTGACTTTTGCTGCTAATAATAAACAGCCGTTAAACCACAAAGATACCAAATGAGGTGTGTTGTCATGATGGGGTAAAATATTCATGTTGGTGTGAAAAACACACACTAACTTCTCTGTTTTTGTCTTTGCAGTCATGACTTTATTTTACATTCTGCCTGCTGTAGTTCTGCTGCTGATAATAACTTTAGTTGTTTTGATGTTTTTCAAGAAAAATTCTAAGAAATTGCAAGGTAAGTTTAACACACACACACACACACACACACACACACACACACACACACACACACACACACACACACACACACACGAGAAGCAGTAATTTAATCTTCTGTTTCAGTTGGTGGAGTCGGTGATGTAATGGACAGTGTTGGTCCTGAGGAGGAGACGAGGATTAATGATGTGAGTAAATGAGCTTTCCTTCCCTTTTGTTTACTGTGTGTTTGTATCTTTTTATTTCTAAGTTAAATCAAGGTGTAGTACCCACCGGCTCTTCTAGTTCACTGAACATGTTCAGCCATGATGCCCATTCTGTCTCCTACTGAAGAAAAACATCAGTCCTGTTGTCTTTAACTCCTTTATGTTCTGATTCCAGAAAACAAAACTCATATTTGTTTGTTTCTCTTTTTAATCAGATTTGTGAAAATCCAGGAGATTCAGCTCACACAAGACTCAGCTGTCAGAGAGAAAACTCTCCTGAAAGTCAACAACACATGTATCAAGGCCTCCCTCCAACAGAAAACATTTATGCTGTTTGTCAACCGTTGCATTAATACGTTCAGCTCAGCAGGGGGCGTGTCCAGGGCGTGGCCTGGGGTAGCACATGACACCCTTGGAATCTGATTGGCCACCCCAGGTGCCACCACACTAATTTACCTTTAAAGAGGCTTTTCATTGTCCACAAAAGGCTTGGAGGTAAAAAATAAAAAAATAAAAATAAAAAACATAACCATTGGTGCCACCCATGCACAAAGTAGTGCCTCACGTGGGCCACCCCATTTTAAAAGATCTGGACACGCCACTGCACCTCAGCAGGTGATTAGTGCTCAGCTCTACATGTTTATTATTTACTGATGATGAGTTGTACAGATCAGTCTGTTTACATCTAATTAAAAATAAATAAATACAAAATAAATAACGACACACTGCCTGGCCAATTTTGTTGGACTGCCTTTAGCTTTGATTACAACAAACATTTGCTAAGTTTGTTTCTATAAGCTTCTGCAGTGTCACCAGATTTATCTCCATCCAGTGTTGCGTTAATGTTTCACCAAGATCTTGCAATGATGATGGTAGAGTCTGACCGCTGCACAAACCTTCTACAGCACATCCCAAAGATTCTCAATGGGGTTAAGGTCTGGACTCTGTGGTGGCCAATCCATGTGTGAACATGATATTTCATGCTCCCTGAACCACTCTTTCACTGTTTGAGCCTGATGAATCCTGGCGTTGTCACCTTGGAACATTGCCGTCCCATCAGGGAAGATGGAATAACCTGGTCATTCAGAATATTCAGGAAGTCAGCTGACCTCATTCTTGGAGCACATCCTGTTGCTGAACCTAGACCTGACCAACTGCAGCAACCCCAGATTAGAGCCCTGCACTGAAGCCCTAGGCCCTCGGCCCGGCCCGGCCTGGCCCGACGGCCCTCGGGCCGGGCTTCGGGCCAACGACTGTGTAATTACCTCGGACACGGGCCAGGCGCCTTTATTTTTAATCGAATTCATTAAAAAAAACTGAAACACAAACGCAGCAGTAGAGCCCTGCGCGGGACTGTTTTCTTCATCCCGCTCCTGCCCGCTCCCGCTGAATTTCTGACAATTACCACCTGCAACTGCAACGTGTGTGTTACACTCCCGCCCGCACCTGCAGCGTGCATGTCTACTCCCGCCCGCAACCGCAAAACTTGGAGAAATTATTACCTCACAATAAAAGAGATGTATTGAGTTTGCGTCCTCTCTGGTCCTGGAGAAATGTCACAACCCGCGGCTCATCCATCCATCTGATGCGGCTCTCTGTGCTTGTAAAATAATGAATGGATATTTAAATAAAATGCTTTATATTTTACTGCATTAATTTTATATCTGTAAGTCAATTCTATGTAAAGATTGTCTGCGTAAACCCGAACAGGTCCAACCCAGTCTTACTGTGAGACCGGGTTGACGCATCACGCTTGTGCGTAATCATATGCGCTTCCTGAGCTGAAGAGGATGTGAGATTCTGGGCTTCTCCTCAGACAGGCTCATGGATGTGTCGCCACATTGGAGACAGGAACAAGCACTATTCAGCCAAAGTTTCATAATCAGGGAACATTTTCTAAGTGACAAGTCTCTCTGAGCGACAGGGTTTGGAAAACACTCGCTTCAGTGGGAGGAATCTTCCCGCATGCGCTCTGGTTCTGCGACGCACTCCAAGCCAATCTCCACAACTTCAGCTCGCTGTGCACATATGCGCTGACAGCGAGCTGCGCTGAGCAGCTCAGATGTTCAGATGGGAATCTTTTCTTGGGTGATTTAGCTACATCTGCGATGTGCGTAACGAATTAAGTGTCAGTTCGTCTGCATGCGTCGGGGTAATTCTTTCTATTCTTTCTCCGTCAAAATAAACCGTCAAATACGGGAACTATGCGGTCAACACAACACAAGCCCTGCCTTTAACTGTTCTGTTTTCTTGTGAAAATTGTTGGAAAGAGATAAAATTTAACTTGATTACCACCAGAGCCAGTGTGCCGTCATCTCTGTGACGGTAAATGAGGGAAAAACAAATTGATCGGATCCTGCATGTCTTTTAACACATTGGTCAGGATTGACGCACTTTGTTTTCATTTAGTTGGTTAAAAAAAAGTCAGACTCGGGCCGTGCCAGAGAATCCTGAAAACCTTTTCGGGCCGGGTCGGGCTGGGGCTCCACCCCCTCGGAACGGGCCGGACACGTGCTCAGATTTTAGGCCCGTGCAGGGCTCTACCCCAGATCATAGCACTGCCCCCACAGGCTTGTACAGTAGGCACAAGGTATGATGGGTGCATCACTTCATCTGCCTCTCTTCTTACCCTGATGCACCATCACTCTGGAACAGGGTCCATCTGGACTCATCAGACCAAGACCTTCTTCCATTGCTCCAGAGTCCAATCTTCATGCTCTCTAACAAACTGTTGCATTTTTTTCTGGTTTGACTCACTGATTAGTGGTTTCCTTATTGCTTCACAGCTGTTCAGAACTAATTCCCTGAGTTCCCTTTGCATTTTCCATTTGGGAATGCTCATATTTCATTATTAAACGTAGCCCTGAATTCAATTTTTCTTCTATTTGATTTCACCAAACGTTTCACCGTTTCACCAAATGATCACCGATCACAATCATTCAGGATTTTTTTTCCCACCACATTTCTCCCTCAGAAACTCCACTATCCTTCCAGTGTTTAATAATATCTTTAATCCAATTTTAGTCGTTTTAGCAATCTCCTTACTTGTATATGTTTTCTCTGCTTGATGCACACCAATGATCTGACCCTTCTCAAGCATACTAACATCTTTTCCACCACCACCAGACACATCTTTCCACATGGTTGTCTAAGAAATGAGAAGCAACTTGTTGCACCAGTTGGGGCTAAATAACTTGCAGTCACCTCATATGCAGTAATCATGCAATAGAAGGCTTGTACCTGTTCATACCTGTTCCCTTCCACAGACATGACGGTTTACATCCCAGAGATCTTCACCTTCTTCGGCCTTTGCTCAAACCTCCACTTCAAATAACATCACTCCCTACAGTCCTCCCATGAAGCAACAGTCTTCTGTGTGTCTTCCAAAGGTCACGCTTCCCAAAATGTTGTGTAGCATTCAGTCAATCTTGAGAAGGCCGGAACTGATGGTGAATGATGATTTATTGAGCCGTCCGTATCATCAACCAACCAACGTAAGAGCTAGGCATAAATAAAAAATAAATAAATCATAAAATAAACCATAATGCATAACTGATTACATTGGTAGCCTTTTTCACAACTAATCATACAATCATATAGGTACCCATACACGTTCCGTTTTCATAACAACATTCTGAATTATAGTTACAAACCTTGTTCCCCTTATCAACTGAAGCTAGACAGAAGTATTCTTCAAACTTTCTTTGTCTTCTTCTCCATGAACCATTAATAGCCTATCCTTTGCTCCGTCTTTACTTCTAATAGATTTACGTTTGCATCTTCTGTGTTGCGCCCGTTGCGCCTCCCTACTTGGCTACGGTTGCTATGACGCTGTCAAAATAAAAGCCCGTATACCTTTACTGTTGTTAAACATACAGAAATAGTTCACCTTTACATTCACCTTTACATGTTGTCTTCTGCTGACAAACCCAAAAGTTTCCCTATTCCAGTTCATTTATCAACCAGCAAAGACATAAACTGTATTCATGGCTGGAGAACCCAGAACACCAGATGTTTACGACCCATCCCTCTCCAACAGGTTAAGAAGACAAATGTTCTCCAGGATTCAGTTCAATGTGGCCTGTTAAACGCCCGCTCCATCTCAAACAAATCCTTTATTTTAAATGAGCTGTTCACCAGAGAAAAGTTGGACTATTTATTTCTTACAGAGACGTGGCAACAAGATGGCTATTTTGTATATTTCAATGAAATATGTCCACCAAACTGCTTTGTGTTTACCACACCATGCCCGACACGTCATGGTGGAGGTCTTGCTGTGGTCTTTAAGGACAAACATGTCTGTAATCTGGTGAAAAATGGCCCTTTTACAACTTTTGAATGTCAGGTCACCAAAGCAGGGTTACAAAATGTATTTCACTGTATTCACTGACCTCCTGGTCCAGCTGGCCCCTTTTCTTTCTGAATTTGAAGAATTTCTATCATCAATGATCTAACTAGAAAAAGTTTTAATCCTTGGTGATTTTAACTTACACATTAATGATCCTAATTGTAGCACAGCAGTGGAGTTCACATCTATTATGGAGTCTTTTCACTTAGAGCAGCACGTTTCAGGCCCCACACACAAAATGGGCCACACTCTAGATCTTGTTTTCTCTTTGGGACTAAACATCAGTCATTTACATGTTGAAGAGGTTCATATGAGTGACCACAGCTGCATTTTCTTTAATGTTCTATCTAATGTTGAATCTGTCCCTCACAACCTAAAATCAAAGAGATGTGTCATTAATCAGTCAGCAGTGGATGGATTTTCTAGATTATTTGACAGCAGCTCAGTTCAGGGTGATGATCCAAGCTTGCTCATCCAGTCATTGGATAAACAGTGCTGCAGTATCTTAGATAAAGTAGCTCCTGTTAAGCAGATTACTTTTTCCTGCAAGAGAAAATGTCCTGGGATTAATCAAAACATTTACTGTCTCAGAAGGACATGCCGCAGAGCCGAGAGACGTTGGAAGTCAACAAGAGAAAGTAACAGGCTGTACTTTAAAGAACTGATAACATCTCTGAACGAGACGGTGAAAATTTCCAGGGCCACTTACTTTGCTCAGCTGATTGCTGTGTAGCGTTGTGGTTTTATGCTCTTTTATGAAAGAGGAACCATGCTACGTATTAATTCGGAATATTAATTTTTAATAAATCAATAACCAAATTTTATATTGTTCAGAAGACTCAAAGGTTGTTTTCATCGATAAACTGACGATAATATCTGAGTGTCTGTGTTTCAGTTCAATGAGGAAACCAGTTTCACAATTAAAAGTTTTAATTCTTCAAATTAAACTAATGATTTTGAAATTGACAAACAGGAAATACAATCAACATTGGTAACTTTGTGGGACAATCTTTTTAACAGTTGATATGCTGTTCTGGCTCAAATAGACCTTCTGGTGAATTTATGAAGATTGAGA
>SSNQ01033702.1:15831-28170 GCA_006942095.1 Nothobranchius kuhntae | reverse complement strand
GCTAGGTGATGAACAGGTCTTCTTCAGCACGATAAACACACTGAAGCAAGTTCATCAATAAAAAACTGGCATTGTGTTTCCCAAACATGCCAGGAAGGTGACTGGATCTGACAAAAACAAGGAAAGACTTATTCACACCACCAGCACCAGGACAGATTGGCCTCATCCCACATTAACCCAGACAGAAGACAGAGAGAAGAAATGAAGAGAAAAGATGACTGGAACGTCAGAGTCAGAAGAAAACCATGGAGCGACGGGAGGAGAGCGACTCGGCCAGCAGAACCAGTCAGGAGGTTTTGGTCACACAGTGTTTTTGGCTTTTTATGAAAACTGTATTTATCTCTGTTGTTTGAGTCAAAACCCAACAGATGAAAATCTTTTCTGATTGTAAGGAAAGAATATGACTGGATAAAAATAAAAACCTGCTAATTCACAAAAGTTCAAGAGTTCAGTCACGGCTAACATGAACTGAGTTGGATGTTTTGGGGTTCTTGTAGGAAAATCAGGCTAACTCTGGGAGAGCAGGACTTCTATGGGTGTCAGTTGTTAAAGAGCAAGTCACCCCTTACAAGAAGCGTTCTTCACTCCCACTTCATGTTTGAAAAATGCAACAAATGCTGTTGCCTAGCAGACCGAGAGGGTGGAGCCACTAACACATACACACACTCACGACATTGTGACATCATAATGTACCAGTTTACATCATAGCATACCTCTTAGCCAATAGCGGTGGCAGATTTAAATTCAAATGTAGTGAAGAGTTTTTACCTGACAACGGCACAACACTGCCAGTTTCAGGCAGAAAATTTAAATTTTACGTAAATGCACTAAAGTGCAAAACTATTGACTACACGTGTCTGCAGCACAATTAGACATGCTTTTATATAGTTTATCAGAAAAAAATAGTTGATTTGGGGGTGACTTGCTCTTTAACCCTAACAGTCCGAACACATCCAGAACCATGAAGAACCCTCAGATCAGGTCCTCTGGGTTGGATTTGAGACCTCAGCTACACATTTAGGATGTTAGAGGTTTCATATCTGCAGCTTCACACACCTGTACACACGCCTGTACACACACCTGTACACACACCTGTACACATGCCTGCACACATGCCTGTACACACACCTGTACACATGCCTGTACACACACCTGTACACACACCTGTGCACACACCTATACACATGCCTGTACACACGCCTGCACACACACCTGTACACACACCTGTATACACACCTGTACACACACCTGTATACACACCTGCACACACGCCTGTACACATGCCTGCACACACGCCTGTACACACGCCTGTACACACGCCTGTACACACACCTGTACACATGCCTGTACACACGCCTGTACACACACCTGTACACACGCCTGCACACACGCCTGTACACACACCTGTACTCACACCTGTGCACACGCTTGCACACACGCCTGTACAAACGCCTGCACACACACCTTCAAACACACCCATACACACACCTGCACACACAGCCACACACACACACACCTGTACACACACCTGCACACACACCCGCACACACACCTGCACACACACACCCGCACACACACCTGTACACACATCTGTACACACACCTGCACACACACCTGTACACACATCTGCACACACACCTGTACACACACCTGCACACACACCTGCACACACACCTTCACACACACCTGCAACCTTTTCTGTTTCCTGAATGCTGATAGAAGGAATATGTAATAATGCAAACAGATTCATAAGTAATAAGTTAAAGGAGCCCTTTCCACCTGCGTGGTCTAGATCTTCCACGCTGTTTCCCTTGTTGAAGTCCTCTTCCTGAAGGTCTTTTCCCTGAGAAACCATCCTTTGTGTCCTGCAGTAAGTAACTGGTAGTACCTCAGCCTTTCAGGCCCTGAATCACTCAGGAACAAAAGCTCTGGAGAACAACAGCATCACATCTTTAGATAATACCACTGAGTGTTTTTGGGTTCGTTGACCCGTTTTAGACTCTAGAACAGTGTTTCTCAACCCTAGTGCTCAGCGCCCCTGATCTGTATGTTTTCTATGCTGCTATTCCACACACCTGACTTAAACGAATGGGTGATTAACAGGCTTCAGCAGCACCTGATGTCACCCTGAGGAGGAAATACAGATATGTGAACCAGGTGTGCTGTAGCAGAGACATGGAAAACATGCAGGACATCAGGGCTGAAAAGCACTGGTCTAGATGGTGTTTCTACCACCTGGGTGGTAGTGCTACAAAAAAGATGGGGTTTGGCCGCTTGTTGTCTAAATTCACACAGGTGTGTAAATGGAAATAGTGCTTTGCTAATGTTTTATGCAGGGTTACGGTTAGGGTTGGATACACACACACACGCACGCACGCACACGCGCGCGCACACACACACATTGAGTCTGAGTCTACCCTTATGCTATTTCAAGGCCAAGCTGGTCATTGATAAACACCTTTGTATGGTTCTTATGTGAATGTGGCACGGTGAGCTCTCCATAGAGGAAGAGCCAGGCTGATGTTCAGATGAGACGGTAATGAACTGAGGCTGATGCTAAATGTCACCGATGTGCCACATAGCTCCCTAATAATCAGTCAGAACATGTATTCATCATCCTCAAATGCATTCCTAATAGATTGCCACTGCATGTGGTAGATGGATAAATTCATCACAGCTGTCTGATCCATCATGGGGGCAACTTTAACAGGCTTGTCAGAGTCCTAATGGGGCCAGGTGAAAGTGTAAGCAGAGAAGCCCCAGGAGGGCAAACAAGTGATCTGTCTTTGGTGTCACCGAGACCCGGTGCAAAAGCCATGTTTGGCTGCGTTTGGGCCACAGCTGCCTGGCAACTGTCACAGCTATTAGCCCATGAACGAATATGAGACCAGATCCAATCAGATCAGCTCGTTATATACAGATAGGGACTGAGAGGAAGCGATGGAACAAGGAGAGACAAGGAGAGGGATGGAAGCAGACACAACGTCTGATAAGGTGATGGGGAAAAGGAGGAAAAGAGATGAGGTGGAGAAGAAGAAGTGAAACGACAACAGGAAGAAAAAGGTGGTAATCAGGGAGTGGGAGCCATGGAGGATGGGCTGATGCTCGCCAAGCATTCATGAGTCATGACGTCACAATGAAGTCCGCTTCAGTTTCTTCTACTGAGCAAACCAGTGCTAACAGATCATCTGGAAGGAAGGTGAGAGGTTGTGCAAAAATCTTTCAGTGTTCATGAAATGACACCAACTAGTATCGATGTTAATCTAAAGTCTCCAAAGGCCTGGTTCAGTCAGTAGCTAGCATCAGGCTGTGAGCTTTGCTTCAATTCTGACTGGAACCAGAAGGATCTTCACTTTCAATTCAGTTCTGTTTATTTCTAAAGCACAACCTCAGTCCTTGTTGATCTCTGTGGAATCAATCAGAAGCATGTTTCTATCAACCTTCAGACTCCAAGAAGCACCTGAAACTAAAGGGATGACCTACACCGGCCTGTCTGGAGACTCTTTCATGAGTGTTGTCACGTCCAAAACCTTTTCCAGAAACCAGACCCACATGAGCCGGGGCCAGCATGGACGTTTACCCAAGAAACCTAATGCTGATGGTCCAGGGTAAATACTGATGGTCCAGGGTAAATCCTGATGGTCCAGGGTAAATCCTGATGGTCCAGGGTAAATACTGAAGGTCCAGGGTAAATGCTGAAGGTCCAGGGTAAATCCTGATGGCCCAGGGTAAATGCTGAAGGTCCAGGGTAAATGTTGAAGGTCCAGGGTAAATGCTGAAGGTCCAGGGTAAATGTTGAAGGTCCAGGGTAAATGCTGAAGGTCCAGGGTAAATCCTGATGGTCCAGGGTAAATCCTGATGGTCCAGGGTAAATCCTGATTGCCCAGGGTAAATGCTGAAGGTCCAGGGTAAATCCTGATGGTCCAGGGTAAATCCTGATGGTCCAGGGTAAATCCTGATGGCCCAGGGTAAATCTTGAAGGTCCAGGGTAAATGTTGAAGGTCCAGGGTAAATCCTGATGGTCCAGGGTAAATGCTGAAGGTCCAGGATAAATCCTGATGGTCCAGGGTAAATACTGAAGGTCCAGGATAAATCCTGATGGTCCAGGGTAAATCCTGATGGTCCAGGGTAAATCCTGATGGTCCAGGGTAAATGCTGAAGGTCCAGGGTAAATGCTGAATGTCCAGGGTAAATCCTGATGGTCTAGGGTAAATCCTGATGGTCCAGAGTAAATGCTGATGGTCCAGGGTAAATGCTGAATGTCCAGGGTAAATCCTGATGGTCCAGAGTAAATGCTGATGGTCCAGGGTAAATGCTGAATGTCCAGGGTAAATCCTGATGGTCTAGGGTAAATCCTGATGGTCCAGAGTAAATGCTGAAGGTCCAGGGTAAATCCTGATGGTCCAGAGTAAATACTGATGGTCCAGGGTAAATACTGATGGTCCAGGGTAAATGCTGAAGGTCCAGGGTAAATGCTGAAGGTCCAGGGAAACCACTGCAGTGCAGAAGAAACAGCTGGCTGCTACCACTTTGGGACAAACTACCTGAGTCCCAAAAGATGTTTGGACCTAGAAACAGTCACTGGTGTTTAGCTTTACCTTGTTTCCTCTAGAAATGCTGGTTCCAGTATCAGAGGGGTGTGGCCTTGGCATGATAGTTGTTTTGTTGAAAAGCTAGCTTGTTCTGTGAATTTACTCGAGCAGCTTTACGACTCTGCCATGAAGACCATTACGTTTCTCATATTTACTTGTTCTAGACAAACATCCTGGACAAGAGGAACCTAAACTCAAGGAATTCCAGTCATCTACATATCTCTGGTTTATACTTTTATTATTATCATTCCTACCAGTTTCATGTAATCCCATTACTTCTGACCTCCCTAAAAATGCATTTGAGTGTAAAGAAGTAAAAGAGGGAACTTGTCAAAGCAAAGCTGTCACAGCTGCACCAAACCACCGGTACATGCCTGTGTGTGTGTGTGTGTGTGTGTGTGTGTGTGTGTGTGTGTGTGTGTGTGTGTGTGTGTGTGTGTGTGTGTGTGTGTGTGTGTGTGTGTGTGTGTGTGTGTGTGTGTGTGTTATGCTCAGAGTCAGCATGTCTGAGACAGAAAAGAGGACACGAGAGATTCTCCGCATGATAACGTCTGAATAACTAATCGAATTAAAGTAATTCCAACGGTTTCTAAAAGCACATAAAACGGGCTTTCCAACGTGGTATTAGTTGATGCAATTCATGTTACTCTGAAAATCGCTATTAGAGGGAAAACAGCTTTTCAGCATCACAGGAAGCGGAGCGAACCAAGACGGGACAGCGGAGAACGAAACGGAGGAGATAACCGATCATCTGTGCAGTATTCTGCAAATGGTATGAAATGACAGTGTGTGTGTGTGTGTGTGTGTGTGTGTGTGTGTGTGGCCTTCTGTAAAGAGTGTTGTTAGGTTGGTAGCAGAGTTCTCATGTTTAGTGTTAAGTTCAGAGTGAGATCATGGAATTGGATCAGGAATTTCCTACAGACAGGAAAAGATCTCAGCTACCATAGCTGTAGATCACGCTGGATAACTTTCTGTTTTGTTGAATTTTGTATTTTACTTATTTGATTTTACTCATATTTTACCACCTCTGGCACGAGCTGTCTCTAGTCAATTTCGAATACAAATACAGATAGAAGGACAATTTGGGACCAGCTCAGTGGCCTTGTGGTAGTGTCCTCCCTGGGACTGGGAGATCATGTTCGATTCTCGGTCGGGTCATACCAAAGACTTTAACAATGGGTCCCAGTGCCTCCCTGCTTGACACTCAGCTTTAATGGGTTGGATTGGGGGTAAAACCACCAATTAGTTCCTGAGTGCAACCACTGCTGCATTTCACCAGTCCCCTCCAATGAGATCACCAGTATGTGATGATGACTATGGGACTTTCTCCATTTTTTTTTCTTCTTTTTTTAATGCATTGCATCACCACCTGGTATTAAAACATGACTCAGTATTGGAAGATAATCAAAAATCAAACAACTTGAATTCAGATCAGGGGCAAAAATATGGTTGTAACATAAGTCAGCTTTAAAAACTTGTAACGTGACGAAATGGCCTGATTTTGAGATCCCGCAGGTCAAGATCTACAGCCAGGTCAATTTAACCTGGCTATGACACATCCTACAATATTTCCCCCTCACAGGAGATTTGAAGTCTACATATAGTCCCTTTAAATCAGAGCCTGCTTCCTCACACCAGCTGGAATCAGAGGCTGAGAGAGATAATAAAGGATAAACAATAGCATTCTCTCTCCTCCAAGGTCTTTCACAGAGAAACTCTTTTAAATGAACTCCTTTATTACCAGAAGAAAGAAGATTTTATAATTATATGCAATGAAATGTTCATCGATCTGTGTTAATGATATATGCTTAGCATGTTTACTGGATGAGGTCATCACCATTTGCACTCATACAAGACAGAGTAAGGTTAAGTTAACGCATGACACATAGTTAACCTTTTGCCTAGTTTCAGAGTGTCCATATCAACGAGGGTGAGTCTCTGAGATGCTTGGTAACATCTCAAACTTATCAGCCCCTGACTCGCTGGCCAAACCATAATATCAGTTCTTTAAAACAAGATGGCTTTGAGTAATTTGTCAGTTCTAGAGCGAGCTTCAGACCGGCCATCTTTAGCACCTCTTTAACCAGAAAGGATTTTGACACGTTGTCAAAACCTTTAACCTTTTTCGCGAAGCTGAGAACAACAAGATAGTACCTGCAGAACAAAGCTAACGCAAACTCCTTCAGAGTTATTTTTAAGACGCTCGGTTTCATCTATCGTTGTGACCTGGAGACATCCCAGGACTGATTTGGTCGCATCGAGGTTTCTCTACGAACCAAGTGCAGTGGGGTCGTCGGCTCCTTGACATCTTGGATCCAAACGGGGTCTTCAGAACGGGTGAGGTAGAACACAGCGAAATAGCATCTGTATGTGGTTTTGATAATACCAACTTCATAGCTTATTTGCAAACCAAATTCTTTTATGTCCAGAACTCATCTGAGAAACAGAGATTCTGACTCCATTACATTATATTCACACATAAGTTCCAGACACCATCCTGTAGTTCGCATCCACTCACAGTAAATAATAGTTTAAATATTTTGTCAAGTCTTAATTGTTTGTGAAATAAATTCTTAATTTTTTTATAAACCTGACTGGTTCTTGAATCAAACGAAGTGAGTATGACCACTTAATGAATAAAAGAATCCTAGAATCTTCTGACTAAAACAAATCAAGACCAGGCAAGGTGATATTCTGTATTTAAATAAGAGTATTGCAGCTTATTGGTCTCAAGTAGTGTTAATAAATAAATAGCTCTTAAAGCAATTTACTTAACCAATCATACTATTTAATCTAACATTACAAACTAAAACAATTGTTTATGAAATAAAGTTACCTTAATTAATGACATATTTTTCCTAATTTACATTATGTTGTTTGAAACCAAGGGTGTCCTTATCTGAACTTTTTAACTTGTTGGATCATGAATCGGTTAAAAAATTTTCCTCTATTTGCACCCCTTTTTTAACTTTGAGCACCCGCCTCTTCAAAGGTCTCTGCACAGCCCTGTTCAGCTCATTGTTTTAAAATAATTTCTTAGGTTTCATTTGAGGACTTGAATTACCCCGACTTGACCTCTGCTCTGAGAGACACCAGCAGACTGCCGCTACGTTTACCTGCGCACAGCTGAGGCTCAGAGCCCAGGCTGTAGCTGGGAGAACCTGGAGCCAGCAGCATGGAGGACATCTTCAGCCCAGATGGTTCCATGAATCCCACAAAGCAGCTTCCACGTACAAAGGTGTGTTATTATCCTTTCCACGCTGCAGCTTTTACTCTTCCAGCTGCAGACGTGTTTCTGTAAACTAATAAAGCCGTTGCCCCAGTGGGAGGCCGTTTATTGTTTACAGTCACTAACAAAGCTGCTTTAAGGTCATTAAGGAGCCGTTTCCAGCCTTTACCACTGAGCTGTCATTGATTGAGTCCCAGCAGCAACATCTTACTGCTCTCCTAACCACATCATGTTGGTCTGCAGGAGAAGGCTGAGTGGCAGCTAGCTGCAGCTACGACAGGTAAATGAACCCATGCACCAACGTTGANTACGCACACCTGCACACACACCTGTACACACACCTGCACACACACACCTGTACACACATCTGCACACACACCCACACACACACACCTGTACACACACCTGCACACACACCTGTACGCACACCTGCACACACACCTGTACACACACCTGCACACACACACCTTTACACACACCTGTACACACATCTGTACACACACCTGCACACACATCTGTACACACACCTGCACACACACCCACACACACACACCTGTACACACACACCTTTACACACACCTGCACACACACACCTGTACACACACCTGCACACACACCTGCACGCACACCTGCACACACACCTGTACACACACCTGCAACCTTTTCTGTTTCCTGAATGCTGATAGAAGGAATATGTAATAATGCAAACAGATTCATAAGTAATAAGTTAAAGAAGCCCTTTCCACCTGCGTGGTCTAGATCTTCCGCGCTGTTTCCCTTGTTGAAGTCCTCATCCTGAAGGTCTTTTCCCTGAGAAACCATCCTTTGTGTCCTGTAGTAAGTAACTGGTAGTACCTCAGCCTTTCAGGCCCTGAATCACTCAGGAACAAAAGCTCTGGAGAACAACAGCATCACATCTTTAGATAATACCACTGAGTGTTTTGGGGTTCGTTGACCCGTTTTAGACTCTAGATCAGTGTTTCTCAACCCTAGTGCTCAGCGCCCCTGACCTGTATGTTTTCTATGCTGCTATTCCACACACCTGACTTAAACGAATGGGTGATTAACAGGTTTCAGCAGCACCTGATGTCATCCTGAGGAGGAAATGCAGATATGTGAACCAGGTGTGCTGTAGCAGAGACATGGAAAACATGCAGGACATCAGGGCTGAAAAGCACTGGTCTAGATGGTGTTTCTACCACCTGGGTGGTAGTGCTACAAAAAAGATGGGGTTTGGCCGCTTGTTGTCTAAATTCACACAGGTGTGTAAATGGAAATAGTGCTTTGCTAATGTTTTATGCAGGGTTAGGGTTAGGGTTGGATACACACACACACGCACGCACGCACATGCGCACGCGCACACACACACACACACACATTGAGTCTGAGTCTACCCTTATGCTATTTCAACGCCAAGCTGGTCATTGATAAACACCTTTGTATGGTTCTTATGTGAATGTGGCACGGTGAGCTCTCCATAGAGGAAGAGCCAGGCTGATGTTCAGATGAGACGGTAATGAACTGAGGCTGATGCTAAATGTCATCGATGTGCCACATAGCTCCCTAATAATCAGTCAGAACATGTATTCATCATCCTCAAATGCATTCCTAATAGATTTCCACTGCATGTGGTAGATGGATAAATTCATCACAGCTGTCTGATCCATCATGGGGGCAACTTTAACAGGCTTGTCAGAGTCCTAATGGGGCCGGGTGAAAGTGTAAGCAGAGAAGCCCCAGGAGGGCAAACAAGTGATCTGTCTCTGGTGTCACCGAGACCCGGTGCAAAAGCCATGTTTGGCTGCGTTTGGGCCACAGCTGCCTGGCAACTGTCACAGCTATTAGCCCATGAATGAATATGAGACCAGATCCAATCAGATCAGCTCGTTATATACAGATAGGGACTGAGAGGAAGCGATGGAACAAGGAGAGACAAGGAGAGGGATGGAAGCAGACACAACGTCTGATAAGGTGATGGGGAAAAGGAGGAAAAGAGATGAGGTGGAGAAGAAGAAGTGAAACGACAACAGGAAGAAAAAGGTGGTAATCAGGGAGTGGGAGCCATGGAGGATGGGCTGATGCTCGCCAAGCATTCATGAGTCATGACGTCACAATGAAGTCCGCTTCAGTTTCTTCTACTGAGCAAACCAGTGCTAACAGATCATCTGGAAGGAAGGTGAGAGGTTATGCAAAAATCTTTCAGTGTTCATGAAATGACACCAACTAGTATCGACGTTAAACTAAAGTCTCCAAAGACCTGGTTCAGTCAGTAGTTAGCATCAGGCTATGAGCTTTGCTTCAATTCTGACTGGAACCAGAAGGATCTTCACTTTCAATTCAGTTCTGTTTATTTCTAAAGCACAACCTCAGTCCTTGTTGATCTCTGTGGAATCAATCAGAAGCATGTTTCTGTCAACCTTCAGACTCCATGAAGCACCTGAAACTAAAGGGATGACCTACACCGGCCTGTCTGGAGACTCTTTCATGAGTGTTGTCACGTCCAAAACCTTTTCCAGAAACCAGACCCACATGAGCCGGGGCCAGCATGGAGGTTTACCCAAGAAACCTAATGCTGATGGTCCAACGTAAATCCTGAAGGTCCAGGGTAAATCCTGATGGTCCAGGATAAATACTGAAGGTCCAGGATAAATCCGGATGGTCCAGGATACATTTTGATGGTCCAGGGTAAATCCTGATAGTCAAGGGTAAATCTTGATGGTCCAGGGTAAATGCTGATGGTCCAGGGAAACCACTGCAGTGCAGAAGAAACAGCTGGCTGCTACCACTTTGGGACAAACTACCTGAGTCCCAAAAGATGTTTGGACCTAGAAACAGTCACTGGTGTTTAGCTTTACCTCGTTTCCTCTGGAAATGCTGGTTCCAGTATCAGAGGGGTGTGGCCTTGGCATGATAGCTGATAGGAGGAATCAAAGTTGTTTTGTTGAAAAGCTAGCTTGTTCTGTGGATTTACTCGAGCAGCTTTACGACTCTGCCATGAAGACCATTACGTTTCTCATATTTACTTGTTTTAGACAAACATCCTGGACAAGAGGAGCCTAAACTCAAGGAATTCCAGTCATCTACATATCTCTGGTTTATACTTTTATTATTATCATTCCTACCAGTTTCATGTAATCCCATTACTTCTGACCTCCCTAAAAATGCATTTGAGTGTAAAGAAGTAAAAGAGGGAACTTGTCAAAGCAAAGCTGTCACAGCTGCACCAAACCACCGGTACATGCCTGTGTGTGTGTGTGTGTGTGTGTGTGTGTGTGTGTGTGTGTGTGTGTGTGTGTGTGTGTGTGTGTGTGTGTGTGTGTGTGTGTGTGTGTGTGTGTGTGTGTGTGTGTGTGTGTGGTGGTGATACCCATCAGTTGTAGCCAGTCAGCGGGAGAGACAGTGACGAGGAAGAACTGGGGACAGCATAGACGTGGTATTGAAAACATGGCTAGGGAACATGCTCATAGTCTCCACCTCTACCACCTCTCCCTACCCCTAACCAATCATAGATCTACAACACAAATATCGACTCATGCGGATAATTTTGGGCTTAAACATTATCATATAGATCAGCTGTGGGTGTTTAGGGTCGGACAGTCAATCTGATGCTCAAATATACTGAGTTAGTAATCTATTTATTACCAGAGCTTGCTACATTATTATCTCACACAAAGATCATGAAGACAATATGTTCTCGATACATCTGACCGCGGCCACCTCCCTGATCGGCTTTGCACTTCTTCCCATCTGTGTGCAGTGAGCCGTGAGCAGTAAAATGAGATTTCCTGCTTTGTCACACACCATCATTGTCAGTTTGACGTCTGTAAAATGTGCCACAAACCAGAGCTGCAGTGCTGGAGGGGCGTTTCATACGTGCTCCCTAAACGTGAGCATACACACTCATCCAGAGGGGGAAAAGGCTGACTATTATGGTAGAGACAGGAAGCTGCTCAGCACACACACACACACACACACACACACACACACACACACACACACACACACACACACACACACAAGCTTCATAAAAACTGTTTACAACACGCTTTATAAAAACAGGGTTTATAAACATCTTACTGGTGAACAACAGCTGGACCGATATCAGGCATTGATTTGAGTCATTTGATGGCATCTGAGTTAGATGATCGTAGCTGTCCTACAATCTGGACCATAAAACTGAAGCAATGACAGAAAGGTGGGCCTTGGCAGCCACCGCTTCACTTCCATCCTTGTCACTGATGTTCCGGTACTTGTATGCTCCAGAAAACGAGCACAGCTCCTGCTTTTACAGACAGTAACGTCTGGAAGCTCTGAAGGCAGTCAGGCTGGATTTCTGTTGAAATAATTATACCTGAGAGTCAGTTTGTCAGGCAAAAGCACGCATTACCAAGAGATGATTCAGTCTTTTTTTATTCCTAAGTTTCTGTTTCTAAAGTCCCTGAGATCCACACAAGCTGTCATTTGGACTCGGACTCAGCTGATGTCATCCTGAAGTGTTTTATCCACCCTGAAGCAACG
>SSNQ01033702.1:0-15731 GCA_006942095.1 Nothobranchius kuhntae | reverse complement strand
TAGAGGTTTGGTGTGAACGAACTTTAGTTTAGGTTAGTTTGGGTTAGGCGTAGGGTACAGGTTAGGTATAGTGGAGTCACTGAAATTAATTCAGTGGAGATCTACACAAGCATATAAAAGCACGTAGGTGTGTGTGTGTGTGTGTGTGTGTGTGTGTGTGTGTGTGTGTGTGTGTGTGTGTGTGTGTGTGTGTGTGTGTGTGTGTGTGTGTGTGTGTGTGTGTGTGTGTGTGTGTGTGTGTGCGTGCGTGCATGTGCGTGTGTGTGTGTGTGTGTGTGTGTGTGTGTGTGTGTGTGTGTGTGTGTGTGTGTGTGTAGCCAGTCAGCGGGAGAGACAGTGATGAGGAAGAACTGGGGACAGCATAGACGTGGTATTGAAAACATGGCTAGGGAGCGTGCTAAGAGGTAATAGTCTCCACCTCTACCACCTCTCCCTACCCCTAACCAATCATAGATCTACAACACAAACATCGACTCATGCGGATAAATTTGGGCTTAAGCATTATCATATAGATCAGCTGTGGGTGTTTAGGGTCGGACAGTCAATCTGATGCTCAAATATACTGAGTTAGTAATCTATTTATTACCAGAGCTTGCTACATTATTATCTCACACAAAGATCATGAAGACAATATGTTCTCGATACATCTGACCGCGGCCACCTCCCTGATCGGCTTTGCACTTCTTCCCATCTGTGTGCAGTGAGCCGTGAGCAGTAAAATGAGATTTCCTGCTTTGTCACACACCATCATTGTCAGTTTGACGTCTGTAAAATGTGCCACAAACCAGAGCTGCAGTGCTGGAGGGGCGTTTCATACGTGCTCCCTAAACGTGAGCATACACACTCATCCAGAGGGAGAAAAGGCTGACTATTATGGTAGAGACAGGAAGCTGCTCAGCACACACACACACACACACACACACACACACACACACAAGCTTCATAAACACCGTTTACAACACGCTTTATAAAAACAGGGTTTATAAACATCTTACTGTTGAACAACCGCTGGACCGATATCAGGCATTGATTTGAGTCATTTGATGGCATCTGAGTTAGATGATCGTAGCTGTCCTACAATCTGGACCATAAAACTGAAGCAATGACAGAAAGGTGGGCCTTGGCAGCCACCGCTTCACTTCCATCCTTGTCACTGATGTTCCGGTACTTGTATGCTCCAGAAAACGAGCACAGCTCCTGCTTTTACAGACAGTAACGTCTGGAAGCTCTGAAGGCAGTCAGGCTGGATTTCTGTTGAAATAATTATACCTGAGAGTCAGTTTGTCAGGCAAAAGCACGCATTACCAAGAGATGATTCAGTCTTTTTTTATTCCTAAGTTTCTGTTTCTAAAGTCCCTCAGATCCACACAAGCTGTCATTTGGACTCGGACTCAGCTGATGTCATCCTGAAGTGTTTTATCCACCCTGAAGCAACGAGGTCACAAACGTCAACCCAAAGAGCCGGAGCTTTGGGAAACAATTCTGCTGCTCTTATCACGTCTTCAGCCCATCCATAAATGCCTGAATTTGTGTGTGTGTGTGTGTGTGTGTGTGTGTGTGTGTGTGTGTGTGTGTGTGTGTGTGTGTGTGTGTGTGTGTGTGTGTGTGTGTGTGTGTGTGTGTGTGTAATGGTCACACGACATCGCCTACACCTGTTCCAGATTAACCCAGCATGCTGCATTGCCAGGCATGGATTAACCTCTCTAGAAACACAGATTAAGAACACACAAAAGCACGGGCGTTCACAGGCAGAGTGAGAGAGAGGATGTACTAGACACACACTTTCTAACGCCTGCTGACAGATCTTTACTTCCGTACACATTCTCCTTCATCTCCTTGCTGTTAGAGTCTTTATAAAACCAGACTTTGTTGTGATTAATGCTCCTGTAAGAGCACTTATCTGTCTTCCAGCTGCGTTTAATTACAAACATCTCCCTCTTCTCATGAAGTTAAGGTAAAAGGTCGGTATTTGATATAGCGCCTTTTAGAGTCCTGGAACCGCCCAAGGCACTTTACAACACAATCAGTCATTCAAACCCTGGTGGGGATGGGTTACAATGTAGCCACAGCTGCCCTGGGGTGCACTGACAAAGGCGCCACCGGTCCCTCCGACCACCACCAGCAGGCAAGGGGGGTTAAGTGCCCAAGGACACAACAGCAGCAACAGACTGAGCAGGGCTTGAACCTGCAACCTTCCAGGTTGAGCACTTAACTCCTGTTCCACCATCACCCCAAGTTATTCTGAACACGATGTTGCACCTACAAGTACATCACCAAATGCAGGTGGGGGTCCAGAAGTAGCCGGCGCTGCACAAAACCCTGTTTACTTTGGTGACTGGGCATTGAAATGCAGAAGTTCTATGTGGTTGACGGTTATTACGATCACTAATAGGGACAAAGACAAAAGTCAAGTCCTGAATGTAACACCCCACATGGGACTTAAAGCAGCTTTCCGAAGTTTTCCCCCTTTCAGAAAAGATGTATGCTTTTTCAGAAATCCCTAAAAGTGATGATCTCATCATGTACTGTGATGTAATGTAAGCAATACGTCTTTTTTGTGTGCTAAGAACGTCCCCTGCCCCGCAGAGCTCCGTGCAATAGGAAACTGAGCGCCGACTAGAACTAACCAATAGCGTTAGACTGCCACTTAGATGCTTCAGATGTAAGGAATACCTCGGCTGATGCAGAGTTGATGAACTTTTCACGGACAAGAAAGTCTCTAAAATATAAAAATATGAGAACACAACATGACATGAGAATAATACTCGTAAAACTGCGTGTTTTAGCTGTTTGTCGGCTACAGAAGCACATTTATAAACAGAAACGTGAAGTCGCCATCTTAAAAAAAACAGAAGGAGTGCGATATGCTTGTCAGCCACTAGATGGTGCCATCGAATAAGAGAAATACTCCAGAAAGAAGCTTTAATAAAAATAAAAAAAAGAAGACGGCAGAAGTGGGTCAGTAATCTACGGCTTACAACAGGAGCTGAGACAGACGATGCCGGTTTACAGAGATCACTTTCAACCAGGTTAGAGATTACTGAGTGTTTTACTAAAATGTTGCTTAGAAACAGCCAAGAAAACCACCGGTTAACAGTTTTAGACTGTTTCCACGTGTCCCTACTGCAGAAAGCTTTCAGAGTGCTAATGTTTTTAGCAGTTAGCTTTATGTTGCAGCGTGGCGTTTATACCTTATTGAAATCAAACAAACCACCCAGAAATTTGGGTTTAAAAGGCATAAAAAGTTAGTTACAAGTGGGTCCTAGCTCATCATTAGCATTAGCGATAGCATTATTATCATGAGCTAATGTATTAAAATAGCACAACTCACTACTAACCCGAGCAAAAACAAGACAACGGTCATTTAAAGCTTCTCCGGATCACTAAAAGGTGAACCAACCTGAAATAAAACAGCTGCAGGCTTCCAGGCGCGTAAACGTCTTTGTATGGTTTGCGGCGTGATACGAGGAAGGCAGCACGCGGTACAGTGATGCCGATTGCTGCTGCGCTGGGTAGATCCTCCACAGCGGATTGCTTTCATCCATCACGCCGTGTTGTATCTCTGTGTTTCGTTGAGGAGCGAAACACTTCCTGCGCCCCATTTAAGTTTTGCGCGGCTGCAGACGGTACGTGAGTGAAACCCGGCACTAGGGATGTACCAATCAGGTTTTTTGCCTTCGAGTCCAACTCAGAGTCATTTCATTTTGAGAATCTGCCGATACCGAGTCCCGATCTGATACTTTTGATACATTAAAAAAAAAGAAAAGGAAGAAACAGTTCAAGAATATCCTTATTTTTTATTTTATTACCTTTTTATTTGAATTTTTAACAACAGATCACTTCTGTGAGGTAGCTTGAACAATCAAGTAATAAATAACATAAATTCTTCACTTTTGGACTTTATTGCAAACATAAAAAGTCTAATATAAAAACAGAAAGCACTTCAACTTAAAATACCTGGTTCTGCATCGGCCCCCAAAATGCTTAGATACGCCCCTGGGCATGGGACGGAGTTTTGAAGATGATCTGAATTGTATTAACTATATAAATACTACATGCTGATAAATTATTGCTTTATACAGGTACAAATGTTAGTGGGATAAATCTACCTACATTTTATTTTTTAAGAACTTTGTTTTGTTTTCTTGGTTTTTATGTTCCTGTCTTCCTGTCCTGTCTGTCTCTGATCTTCCTGCATCTCCCAGTCCTCCAGAAAAACTCCTGCCTGCTCCCTTCTTTTTCACCTCACAAGTAACTTTTTAACTAGCAGATCAAATTGATCTATTGACCGCAAAAAAGCAGAGTATGTGCCGCGCTGCCCGGCTGCGCCAGTGACGAGCGCTTCAGCGCGAGCGCGTCCACACGTCATGCTCAAATACAGACAGAACTTACCAGAGAGAAAATGAACGGACACGAATGACTGTGTGTTAATTGCATATTTTTGGTGACGCCACTTAAAAACATAGAAAATGTTACTGTGGCCGTGTGCAGAACGCAGCTGGAGTTCATGAATAATCAGCGGTCTGCCTGCCGCTCTGCATCTCTGCTCAAAAGAATCTCCGCTACGCTGAGTCCATATAAATAATATAATGTGGGTAGAAACTGGATCTTTTTTGGGCTCCTTCTGGGTGTGTAAGTTAAGGGCATCAGGGAAGCCTGAAAAGCTTTAAGGAGAACCAAGTTGATCTCCTGTAATTTGAACCCAGTATCCGAGTCCGGATCGGGAAGTAAAGCTCGAGTCCTGATCAGTCTGAAACCACGTGATCAGGGCCGATTTCCGATCACGTGATTGGATCGGGACATCCCTAGTACCAGCTAGCAGGCAGAGCAGGTTTTGTTTTGTTACACTTCTGTGTACTAACCGTGTGTGTGGTTATTTACTGCTACTACTGCTGATAAAACATAAATAATGAACTCAAAATCCCACTTCAGGGTCAGAAGTGGTGCTAGACCAAAGCCCCGTTATAAACATATTCCGTAACGCCCACGCCTCTACGCTAGCATCCGTTTTTACTACTAATGATTTCATATATGTAATAAAGTATTTTTAAATTGAATTTGAATTGAATATATTTCAATTTCAAAATCACACTAGATCTCCTATTAAGAACCTAAATGTGGTATCAAACCACAGCTTTAGAACCATGTCCTGTTGGACTCACCAACGTTCAGGTGGACAAAGACGGGAAGTCCTGCTGTGTGGCTCTCGTGGAGGTAACACTCCTCCTGTTGGTTACATTTATTTTCCTGACAGAATCAAATCCAGCAGAGGAACTCCAGCAAAACCAAACAACTTCCTCTGAACCCTTCACAATAAGAGCCTGAAGAAATCTGCATGTTGAGCCTACTATTTGTTGATGGTTTCAGCAGGTTAGGGTAGAGTTATTAAGACAAGAACACCATTATTTGTTCCTCAGTGGAGAAATTGCATTATGGCAACAGCTCAAGTGCAGTAGAGTAGCAGCAGTAGTACACAAAGGCATCACACATGAGTAGAACATAGGCTGGGGTAATTACTGCATAGTAACAAGAGTAGAAGTAAATACTGTATGTCTCAAAAAGTACTGTAGTGGTACGTACAGATGTACGCGTTCCATATTAGCAGTGACCATTCTAGAGTCTAACAGCAGCAGGAAGGGAATACCTGTGGTATCTCCGCCACACAGCGAGGACGGATCAGCCTGTTGCTGAAGCTGCTCTCCAGAGCAGACAGGTTGTCCTGCAGGGGGTGGGACTCGTGGTCCAGCATGGATCTGAGCTTTGCCAGCACCCTCTTGTCCCCCACCTCCCATACAGCATCCAGAGGACAGCCCAGGACACTAAACATTTCATCTGTTGTAGGTAGAAGGTAGGAATGACCTCAGTTTGAAGAAGTGGAGATTAGCTCTAACCTTGATCAGCTGGTCTGAAGTGGGCCGCTGCTGCTCTTTGTCTTTTTATATGAAACTATGGTTCTTGTGTTGATTAAACCTGGAGACAGAGTTTAGCTGAATCCACCAGAACAGAACAATAAAACTTCCTGGTGAATTTCTGAATGCTTTGTGTTTGTCCCGAGATCAGACTGCCTCTCCTCTGGCTGCAGCTAGCAAACACAAAAACGTGCTGTGGAGCTCGTCGGGAAAGCCAACCAGACTGCGTTGAGTACCTGCCTGTAAGCAGGCTTTAGCCACTAGTGTCAATTAAAGCACAGCGGCCATTAAAGTCCTTTCTTTTTACATTTCTTGCGTCGTTAGCTCTGAAGATATTATCATTAAAGAGCCGTGATGAAAACGGCTTTAATGGAGCACAAGCACAGAGCAGCTGAAACCGGCAAGGAACATCCTTCTGCAATAACAGTAATGATGATGATGATGATGATACGACTAAAATGAGACTCGTTTACTGCTGATTAGTCACAGAGCTCAGAAACCTCACCTAGAGCTCATTAGCACTGGAGCTAGCAGCTAGCTACCGGCTACACCAGAAGAGGTTTTATTATTAAATCACAACTGTAATAAGTTCAGCACACACACACACACGCACACACACACACACACACACACACACACACACATTCAGGTCCTACGGGAAAGCACGTTCAAGCCTGCTCCTCAGCAGGACCCATGAGACCCATCGTGTCTTCATAGGAGCCCACCCAGACCGTTCCCTCAGGCTTCATCAGGATGTCATCCAGAGAACAAAGGTCGTGAAATATGGAGACCTCTGAGTAAGCTAACCCATCCTGTAGCATCATCACAGAGAGTATGACAGGGTGTTCCCACACGGAGCTCCATCCCACCTGCAGCATAAAGCCCTACATTTAAAGGGACCAAAACAGACTTCAGCCCCAGGCACGTGTCCGAAGTTCCCAAAGTGCCCTTTTTTCGGTCTTCCGTCAGATTTTACCGTTCAAAACTGTCATACTGGGATACAGGTTAGGCACTAGGACCAGGTGCGCAGATAGGGTGGGGGACGGGGGGGATCTGTCCCCTCCAGATTCAGATTGACTCTGATCCTTCCCCATCACTTATAAGGCAAGAAAGAAAACAAAATTGGAGGTTAAGAGCTTGAAGCTTCTTTTCCCAATTACATTGAATGCAGCATGACGTAAACAAACACCGACTCCAAAGGCGCCAATTTGGTTGCTGCTAGGATGCAGGATGAAGCAACAATTACTGCATATTTAAAAAAGTCCAACAGTGTAAGAAGGCGGAACCGATCGGTCTGTTTATGCATGCTGGTTCTAGTTTCAGTACGTTGTTGTCGGTGTTGGGACTTACTCGTTAAAAGCACCAAAGTCGCGGTATTGTGACAAGCGTCATTGGTGACTTTAACAAGTCTCATCTACAAATATGATCCCTCATGAAGTTACTACTTTACACCAGAAGATAGTGGAGATGTGTAACCTTCAGGCTGAGCAATGTTTGGGAGTTTTGAGTGTGAAAAACGCCTCCCACAGAGAGGCTCCCAGTCGGGGAAAGGAGGAGACGCACGCGCAGCATGAAGAGGGCAAATATTATCAGGATGAAACTTACAATTGCCAGCAGGTCTGGTCTTTGTTGACTGATCGTTTTGTCTGGTAATGACTCACTCAAATTATGAAGCAGATCATTGACTCTGATGAAGAAATTCACTCATCCAGCCGGGACGATTGACGCTGCTGCAGCATCAGACAGCTGGTGCTGCACGAGAGGTGTATGGAGCCAAACGTTGGGTTTGATGTTTGTTTAACCTTCTCTGGGACGTGATGGATGTAGAAATGATGGTAAAAACACCGCTAACGTGACAGACGTAGCGACAATGTAAAAAAAAGCTGTAAAAGAGGCAGATGCCGATGCGTTATGTATGGAAGTCGAAGTGTGCCACATAATCATAAAAATTAAAGTAAAATATAACATTTAAAAAGAGCTTTATATATGAGTATATAAATTAAAACTGTCCAAATATAATGAAAATTTCTAAATAACGTAAAAATAAGAAGGAACATCTGTTGGTCAGAGGCTGAAAAGTTTGGGAAACCACTGCTGTGATCAGTGAATGTTGTTTTTTATTATATTTTATGTGCAGTTTTTTTTACATAGGGCTTTTTATGTTTTCTGTAAAGATTGTAGGGCTGGGTGATACGACCTAAAATCAATATCACGATTTATTGAGGATTTCACCTCGATAACGATAAATGGACGACAACTACAGGTATGCGCAGAAACAAAAGTTGTCCACTAGAAGCGGCTGTCACGTGTGTTACGTCAAGGTGGTACAGCTACTTAAAGGGACACGAACGTTGCCAACCTACCAGCGGCGGTGCCGGGAAGGGTCCTGGGGGGTCTCAAGACCCTGCCAAAAAAACTCCTTGACCCCTCATTTGACCCCCCACCCCTTCCCGAATTAAAATATATGAGCCTGAACCAAAATAAAGATTTTAAAATGTTTCTAATCAAACTATGCAGAACAATAATAATTATTTATTTGTTATATAAAAAAATAGACATAACAGTCACTGCCACGCCCCATGAACATTACTGTGCCTTACATAATTGTGTTCAAGGCGCTGCCGCTGAGTCGCATGCCTGCGAGAGCTAGCTTAATGAAGCTAAAAATGGATCGCTTTGCCATACCTAAAAAAAATGAAAACAGATGGAAATGAAACACATAGAAGTGAAAATATACCCGTAGCAGTGGAGGGCATGCCCTGTTTGATTCAGGACACAAACGACACTGAGGAATTTGATGAGGAGCCGGAGGAGGTGCAACCAGAGCAAGTCGTCGCAGCTCTTGAGGTGGAGGAGACAACAGGTGAGCAGAGGGAAAGAAATGGTGCCTCATCAAGCGCTACAGCAGCGGGCACGGATGGAGGGAATCTTGACGGCGGAGAGGATTTAACGCGGGATTTAAGCCACGGTCCAGCCGAGAAACCAAGACAGCCTCAGCTAAAATCATACCCGTGTCGTTTTTTTTGGATCACGGCTAGCATCCAGGAGTTTTAGTTACTCGTGGTTCAAACAATCCCAGTGGCTTGAATATTCAGTGTCAAAAGATGCAGCTTTTTGTATTGCCTGTCGTCATTTTTTTCGCAGTGTGCATGGATCTGGTG
Organism: Nothobranchius kuhntae; assembly: GCA_006942095.1. Taxonomy (NCBI): domain Eukaryota; kingdom Metazoa; phylum Chordata; class Actinopteri; order Cyprinodontiformes; family Nothobranchiidae; genus Nothobranchius; species Nothobranchius kuhntae. Next base: position 6,661 of record SSNQ01033702.1, on the reverse strand, counting down.
GTCACTCAGAAAAGTGCTTCACCCAGGACGGGTTTAAAAACTGGAGAAAAGGAGGAGAGAAACTGGCGCAGCATTACGCCAGTGCTTCTCACAAAGTGGCAATGGAAGGGTGGTGTGAATTTAAGGAGAGAGAAAAATGGATCAAAAATTTTGACGCACCTCCATGACGATGGACATAAGAAACGTGTTAAAGAAAACAGGATCTACATGCGAGCAGTTGTTGAGTCACTGCGCTTTACAGCTTGTCAAACCATTGGTCAGAGAGGCCACCGAGAGAATAAGCAGTCCAACAACAGAGGTAATTTCCTGGAAATGTTACATGTGCTGGGAACGTTTGATGACACTGTGTCCAAAAAATGATCTACTGAGCCAGGTAATGTTAAATATGTCCATCATGACATTCAGAATGAGTTAATTGACATAATGGCCTGCATTTTGAGAGAACAGGTTAGTAACGAAGTTAAACTAGGAGAGCACTTTACTTTAATGGTGGACGAAACAAAAGACATGAGCAAAAAAGAGCAGATATCTATTGTTCTGCGCTACTTACACAACAATGACGTTCAAGAAGAGTTTCTTAATTTGTTCCTGCTGATGGTTTGGATGCAGAGTCTTTACTTGTGACAGTGAAAGGGGCATTGGCTAAATTCAATATAGACAAAAATGCATGCATTGGACAAAGTTACGATGGGGCGTCAGTAATGTCTGGCTGCATCAACGGTGTTCAGGACAAATTTGGTAGAGAGGTCCCACATGTTGACTGTGTCCACAATGTAAAACCAGTTGCTGAATGCTTTGTCACAGTTCAGCTACTTTACTACTTTTTTTCTGGTTCAGTAACTCACAAAGTCTTCATGGAAAAACAAGCTGAACTTGGGCCCACCAAAAGAGCTGTGGAATTAAAACGCCTGTCATATACCAGTTGGGCATGTCAGTACTATAGTCTTTGGGCAATAACGCGAACCCTCCCTAGCATCTTAGCCACCCTTGAGGACGTCCGCAATCAAACTAATTGCCATAGAGCTATTGAGGCAAGATCACTAAAATGCACAGGTCGTTTTGCAAATCTACATGCTGGAGAACATATTTGGGCACACAAAAACTTTATCTGGCCAACTACAGGCCACAGATTTAGATTTGGCATCCGCCACTGATCTGGTCTTTGCACAGGTTGACACACTCAAAGAAGAGCGCAGTGGTGAAACTTGGACCCATCTGTGGCAGGGCGCAAGTGACATGTGTGAGTGAGTGGGCATTGACATGCAGTGCCAGCAGGCAAAAAGAAAAATAATGCAGTCCTCCAACCTGGAGCAGTTTCATGTCAGCAATAGCCAGACAAGGAAAAAAATACTGCAAACACCTGAAGACTACAAAATCCACAGTTTTTTCCCAGTACTTGACCGTTTATTCAGTGAACTGAATAGGCGCTTCTCTGCTGACAGTTGTCATGTTATGAAAGGAGTTTCAGCTCTTAATCCCAAACACAAGACCTTCCTGCACCAAGATGCCCTTCAACCCATGGCTACGCACAATGGCATATTAGAAGACAACTTTCAGCAGAACTACATCAACTGAAATGCCTCATTGACAGAAAAAAACAAAATGGGGTCTCTCTCAACAGCACAGATGACTTGCTGATTCTGTTGAGGCCATACAAGGAGGCTTTCATTGACTTATACAAACTTGTGTGCATCTCCATGACACTGCCAGTATCAACAGCTGTTTGTGAGAGGAGCTTTTCCTGCCTACAGCGTTTAAAAACCTACCTCAGAAACAAAAGTGGCGATGTCCGAACTAGCAATCTTGCTATGCTGGCAATCAGCTCAAGAAGAACAAAAGAGATGGATGTAGATGTTGTTATTGATCGCTTTGCAGCCAATCATAAAAACAGACGTATTGTTCTCTTTTAAGTGGTGAGTACACTCCTTACATTATATTTTAACAAGTTTCAATTGTTCTGTGATTAATGTGCTATAAACCCAATTGTTGCAGGAAATCACGGCTGTGGAGAATGGAGAGAAGACAAGTGGAGACTGGAGACTTAAGAGGAAAAGAGAAGAAGACAGGAGACTGGAGAAAAGCAGCAGAGAAGAAGACAGGAGACTGGAGAAAAGCAGCAGAGAAGAAGACAGGAGGAGACTGGACAAAAGAGCTGTCAATAATGTGAGTGAAGTGACTCTCTTTCTATTATGTTGTTGTTGTTAGCATAAATACTAACCTATTCTTGTGTACTATAAACTCATATGTTGCAGTAAATCACAGCTGTGAAGAATGGAGAGAAGACAAGTAGAGACTGGAGACTTAAGAGGAGCAGAGAAGAAGACAGGAGGAGACTGGAGAAAAGAGCAACAGACAGGAGGGGGAAACTGGACAGAAGTGGTGAGAGTATGAGAATAGATACTCTTTTGTAAATATGTTTTCTGTCATGGGTGTGGCGATGGCAATTAAAGGATGTTATTTGCACACTGCAATTGACTAATTAGTTAAAAACAAAGTAATAGTAGTATTTTTGTTGTTTAGTAGCAGTAATATGCAGTTACTAGCTGTCCACTGCATTTTTTGTTTTCTTGAGACCCCCCTTGAAATGACCAGGACCCCCCATTGTCCCCCCAGTAAAAATAGTCTGGAGCCGCCACTGCAACCTACACACATCTATTCATTTTTTTATTATCAAATTTATTGCCATGGGAAAATTTTTCTCGATAAGGGTCAGAAATTTTTTATAACGACACATTTTCGATTTATTGCCCAGCCCTAAAAGATTGGTATGCCGAAAATGAGTTAATGTTTGAATAAAACATGTTTTGCATAAAGCATGAGGTTTTGGTTAGTAATTGATTGGGAGAATAGTCAATGACTGACTTTGATAGTGTTGATCAGGCAGAGCTTTGTTGCCAGCGTTCCATTGCACAATGGCTTCAAACACGTATATAATAGTTAGTTTTTTCGTAAACCATTGGATGAAATTATACAAACTGACTGAGCTCTAGTTAAGGCTCTTGCAATAGTTTGTGTATGTGTACATGTGCGTGTGTGTGTGTGTGTGTGTGTGTGTGTGTGTGTGTGTGTGTGTGTGTGTGTGTGTGTGTGTGTGTGTGTGTGTGTGTGTGTGTGTGTGTGCGTGTGTGTGTGTGTGTGTGTGTGTGTGTGTGTGTGTGTGTGTGTGTGTGTGTGTGTGTGTGTGTGTGTGTGTGTGTGTGTGTGTGTGTGAAGAGCAGAGTCAGCATGTCTGAGACAGAAAAGAGGACACGAGAGATTCTCCGCATGATAACGTCTGAATAACTAATCGAATTAAAGTAATTCCAACGGTTTCTAAAAGCACATAAAACGGGCTTTCCAACGTGGTATTAGTTGATGCAATTCATGTTACTCTGAAAATCGCTATTAGAGGGAAAACAGCTTTTCAGCATCACAGGAAGCGGAGCGAACCAAGACGGGACAGCGGAGAACGAAACGGAGGAGATAACCGATCATCTGTGCAGTATTCTGCAAATGGTATGAAATGACAGTGTGTGTGTGTGTGTGTGTGTGTGTGTGTGTGGCCTTCTGTAAAGAGTGTTGTTAGGTTGGTAGCAGAGTTCTCATGTTTAGTGTTAAGTTCAGAGTGAGATCATGGAATTGGATCAGGAATTTCCTACAGACAGGAAAAGATCTCAGCTACCATAGCTGTAGATCACGCTGGATAACTTTCTGTTTTGTTGAATTTTGTATTTTACTTATTTGATTTTACTCATATTTTACCACCTCTGGCACGAGCTGTCTCTAGTCGATTTCGAATACAAATACAGATAGAAGGACAATTTGGGACCAGCTCAGTGGCCTTGTGGTAGTGTCCTCCCTGGGACTGGGAGATCATGTTCGATTCTCGGTCGGGTCATACCAAAGACTTTAACAATGGGTCCCAGTGCCTCCCTGCTTGACACTCAGCTTTAATGGGTTGGATTGGGGGTAAAACCACCAATTAGTTCCTGAGTGCAACCACTGCTGCATTTCACCAGTCCCCTCCAATGAGATCACCAGTATGTGATGATGACTATGGGACTTTCTCCATTTTTTTTTCTTCTTTTTTTAATGCATTGCATCACCACCTGGTATTAAAACATGACTCAGTATTGGAAGATAATCAAAAATCAAACAACTTGAATTCAGATCAGGGGCAAAAATATGGTTGTAACATAAGTCAGCTTTAAAAACTTGTAACGTGACGAAATGGCCTGATTTTGAGATCCCGCAGGTCAAGATCTACAGCCAGGTCAATTTAACCTGGCTATGACACATCCTACAATATTTCCCCCTCACAGGAGATTTGAAGTCTACATATAGTCCCTTTAAATCAGAGCCTGCTTCCTCACACCAGCTGGAATCAGAGGCTGAGAGAGATAATAAAGGATAAACAATAGCATTCTCTCTCCTCCAAGGTCTTTCACAGAGAAACTCTTTTAAATGAACTCCTTTATTACCAGAAGAAAGAAGATTTTATAATTATATGCAATGAAATGTTCATCGATCTGTGTTAATGATATATGCTTAGCATGTTTACTGGATGAGGTCATCACCATTTGCACTCATACAAGACAGAGTAAGGTTAAGTTAACGCATGACACATAGTTAACCTTTTGCCTAGTTTCAGAGTGTCCATATCAACGAGGGTGAGTCTCTGAGATGCTTGGTAACATCTCAAACTTATCAGCCCCTGACTCGCTGGCCAAACCATAATATCAGTTCTTTAAAACAAGATGGCTTTGAGTAATTTGTCAGTTCTAGAGCGAGCTTCAGACCGGCCATCTTTAGCACCTCTTTAACCAGAAAGGATTTTGACACGTTGTCAAAACCTTTAACCTTTTTCGCGAAGCTGAGAACAACAAGATAGTACCTGCAGAACAAAGCTAACGCAAACTCCTTCAGAGTTATTTTTAAGACGCTCGGTTTCATCTATCGTTGTGACCTGGAGACATCCCAGGACTGATTTGGTCGCATCGAGGTTTCTCTACGAACCAAGTGCAGTGGGGTCGTCGGCTCCTTGACATCTTGGATCCAAACGGGGTCTTCAGAACGGGTGAGGTAGAACACAGCGAAATAGCATCTGTATGTGGTTTTGATAATACCAACTTCATAGCTTATTTGCAAACCAAATTCTTTTATGTCCAGAACTCATCTGAGAAACAGAGATTCTGACTCCATTACATTATATTCACACATAAGTTCCAGACACCATCCTGTAGTTCGCATCCACTCACAGTAAATAATAGTTTAAATATTTTGTCAAGTCTTAATTGTTTGTGAAATAAATTCTTAATTTTTTTATAAACCTGACTGGTTCTTGAATCAAACGAAGTGAGTATGACCACTTAATGAATAAAAGAATCCTAGAATCTTCTGACTAAAACAAATCAAGACCAGGCAAGGTGATATTCTGTATTTAAATAAGAGTATTGCAGCTTATTGGTCTCAAGTAGTGTTAATAAATAAATAGCTCTTAAAGCAATTTACTTAACCAATCATACTATTTAATCTAACATTACAAACTAAAACAATTGTTTATGAAATAAAGTTACCTTAATTAATGACATATTTTTCCTAATTTACATTATGTTGTTTGAAACCAAGGGTGTCCTTATCTGAACTTTTTAACTTGTTGGATCATGAATCGGTTAAAAAATTTTCCTCTATTTGCACCCCTTTTTTAACTTTGAGCACCCGCCTCTTCAAAGGTCTCTGCACAGCCCTGTTCAGCTCATTGTTTTAAAATAATTTCTTAGGTTTCATTTGAGGACTTGAATTACCCCGACTTGACCTCTGCTCTGAGAGACACCAGCAGACTGCCGCTACGTTTACCTGCGCACAGCTGAGGCTCAGAGCCCAGGCTGTAGCTGGGAGAACCTGGAGCCAGCAGCATGGAGGACATCTTCAGCCCAGATGGTTCCATGAATCCCACAAAGCAGCTTCCACGTACAAAGGTGTGTTATTATCCTTTCCACGCTGCAGCTTTTACTCTTCCAGCTGCAGACGTGTTTCTGTAAACTAATAAAGCCGTTGCCCCAGTGGGAGGCCGTTTATTGTTTACAGTCACTAACAAAGCTGCTTTAAGGTCATTAAGGAGCCGTTTCCAGCCTTTACCACTGAGCTGTCATTGATTGAGTCCCAGCAGCAACATCTTACTGCTCTCCTAACCACATCATGTTGGTCTGCAGGAGAAGGCTGAGTGGCAGCTAGCTGCAGCTACGACAGGTAAATGAACCCATGCACCAACGTTGAGCTGGACTCCCGGCGTATTCCTGAAGAGGCCCAGACTAAAGGCTACTTGAACGCAACTACGAGTCTGGCTTTGCCTCCAATCACTGATGATGAAGATCCTAAAAAAAAAAATCACACAGTTTGGTCCAATATTCAGCTGGTTAATAAATGCCCTACTAGAGGTTCAGAGAGGCTTTTACACACACACACACACACACACATGCACACACACAACAAAGGAAGATCCTGAATCACACACACACACACACACACACACACACACACACATGCACACACACAACAAAGGAAGATCCTGAATCACACACACACACACACACATGCACACACACAACAAAGGAAGATCCTGAATCACACACGCACACACACACACGCACACACACACACACACACACACAAAAAAACAAGC
>SSNQ01033701.1:20427-33616 GCA_006942095.1 Nothobranchius kuhntae | reverse complement strand
ACGCGCAGACCGATTTTTCAAGGCTCTGCTGGAGTTTCACAAATCAGGGAAAGGTTTCACAAATCCCACACTGTGTTTTATTTGATCTGCTATTATTGCAGAATAATTTAGAACAGATTTGAACAGTGTGGCTGTAGTAGTTTTTGAGCTAGAGCAGATTAAAGATGGTCAGAGTAGAGAAAAATTGGGTGTAATGGCCCTTTAGCTGTTTCCCGAATCGGAAGCTAACTTCAGTAGGAAACTTTCTGCTGGAAAGCTGAGGATTATCCCGGAGTGGGGAATGCTAAAAGGTTTCCTTGGTAAGTGTTGCTGGTTTTATTTATTGATTTTTTAATATTTTTATTAATGTTCAAATAGCATAATAAACAATAAGTTCATATTCAGAAAATTGACACAGAATTTCTGATTCAGCAGAGGCAATAACAGCCTGAATGAGCATAAAGCAAAACTTAAGATAACGTTTTCATTTTATTAAAATACTTTCTTTTAAGATTATAGTTTGTATTAAATTAATACTGCAATAATTTAAGCTGTGTGTTTATAGTTTGTTTTTGCGCCTTTAAACATGCTTCAGTCCATTCAAATTCATCTATTTCTTCTTGAATGTCTTTTCACCATCATGTGATTAATTTGTCAACATTTATAAATGTTGTAATTAAATTCAAGTCAAAAATACTTTATTAATCCCAGAGGGAAATTGATTAAGCTATTGTATTTAGCAGAAAATCTTTTTTAATTAAATGTGTTGATTAAATGTAAACAGAGCAAATAAGATAAACATATTTGCTCTGTTTACATAGTTTAATGACACCTAGTGGTTATTTACTGGTACTACTGCCTTAACATTGACACTCCCAATGGATAAGATGAGGAAAATTTATTAGCATTTAATACGGCTGTGTAATAACGTATAAATTATTAATATCAAAAAATAGTCTGATAGAATTTTTTACGTACAAACAACCAATCTGTAACCAAAAACTAGGCTATGTAAAATGTGAATGAACTTTTATTAGTAACTTTGGTAAATTTCAGATTTCAATTCATTAAATAACATCGATGGGGGGGGGGGTTGGGGGGCAAAACATGCAGCCTGCCTAGTGTAGTCCATTTATTTAATGTGGCTCTGGTTATACTTAAACGCTGTTACTCCCAACACTGGTCTCTGGATGGGTTTCCTTTTCTACCAACCTGTCAAGAGACAAACCACCCCCACCCTGGTCCAGCACAGATAGGTCACATGCTTCTTGTCTTTGCCAAAACACACATTCAATCCCCCAAAACTATTCAACGAAAACAAACACACACTTCGTTGACTGCACCAAGAGACCCTTGCAACGCCACTGCCTGTGAGCACCTGAGCCTACCAGCTTATTCCCTTGCTGGGAAGTCAAGATTCAAAACCCCTTCAGTTCCTAAACCTGGTCTGCTACAGTTGTCAAACCTAGTGACTCTTCTATGCTGTTTTGTCTGTTTGAAAAGTGGCTCATACACATGCATCTGGTATGAAATTTCACAATGGAAAGATTGTAAGTGTAAGTGGCCTGTATCCATGAAGCACTTGTTCTAGAACCCCCCAAGGTTGTTTACAACTCAACATTCCCACACTAGTGGTAATGAGCTACAATGTAGTCACAGCTGCCATACAGGCACCACCGGTCCTTCCAACAAACTGAGAACATTCACCTTCCAGCAACTCTCCAGCTTTTCTTGTCACGATACTAAGTCCCTCAGTGTGTTTCTAGCTTTTTCCGTTCTTTCACAATCCGATGTCTAAGTGTGAGCTGCCGAAGCTTTTCCAGTTTGACATAGCGGCGTCTCCTAACTCATGGATTGTCTGCTTCAAGATCACGTGACGTGTGACACATGGGTGAAAATAAACTTTCGAGGCATTATGTTTACTCTCAAGGTGTGTTTGCTTGTTCCCAAGCCCACCCTGTTAAAAAAAAGGACAAAAGGCAGGGAATGAGATAAAGAAGAATAAAGGTATTTTTTCAAATGACTGAGAAGCTGCAACCATAAAATGATTTGGTTGTGTAATAAATAAACACAAATTCATATTAAAGAAGGGTAGGTAATCCTGGTCCTGGGGTGCTGCTATCCAGCATGTTTTAACTCCAACACACCTATTTGAACGGTTAATTAACCTGTTTACCAAGTTATCAGGCTCTGCAGACACTTGTTAGTCACTTACTTACTTAAATCAGATGTGATGGAACAGGGAACAAACTAAAACATGCTGGATAGCAGCACTCCAGGACCAGGACTGCCTACCCCTCCTTTAGAGTATTCAAGCAATTAATTTAGAGCCCCACAGTGTGTAAAATGGTAGTGGATGGCTTCCACGTGAACACCCACCTCCATATCTGAGCACACACAGAAAGCACTTTTAAATGAAAATAGGTCTAAATCCTGGGGCCAGGTCAGAAGATTGAACCATCACCATTAGAAAGCAGGTCAATATGTACTGAATGAAGTATTTTCCCTCTCCACACACTTTCTCAAACACACTTCCCCAGTGTCTCTCTGCCCTGTCATCGTTGCCGGCCTCAGGCGTCCTGCTCTCACCACTCTGCATGGACACCTCAGCAGCCGTATGCCATTAGGGAAGAGCCCACAGCAGCAATACTCATAAATATTGACTTGGTTTCAACAAGTCTCTCAGGAAGTGTTCAAAACAGCAGGTACTGCATTAGCACACCCACAGCGAACATAAGCCTTGGTCAATACTGAGGAGCTGATGTGGCTTCGCTAACTCACAATTCACTCTTGCAGAAAGAACACAAGCCACTGAAGCAGGCCTGCGGGATGGAAGGTGTTACGGAAAAAACTTAATTAGCAGCTACGCTAAATGGCTCTTTGGTGAATGATCTAAGTCAATCAGGGTTTATGGATTTCTTAACAGCATTTTTGTCTTTACGCATGAAGAGAAAATGAACTGATGTGACATCTGGAGAAACGAGGTTTGTGGAATCAGCCTAGCCTCCGTCTGAGCTGTGGTGTGGCGCTATCAAAGGAACACATTGTTCATCACATCAGCACCTCAATACATCCAGTTCAGTGGCTTGCAGTCTCCTCTCCACCTACAGGTATGTTTAATTAAAGAGGGACTGTTTTTGCTCCCTCAGTGCACGTAGACATTATATGTGACTCTCGTTTTAATCTGGTGGGAAGTCTCTTGGTTTAGACTTGTTAATCAATGTTATTTAGAAGCATACTAATTACATTCTAACATTCCACGAGTTCAGAAGCAGTAAATTATCCAGGGTGAAGCTCATTTTGTGAAGGTTGTGAGAGCAGTCAGGTGCAAGAATTAATTCATTCTCTAATGAGAGAAAATACAATTTGAAACCAGCTACTATTGAACTGTGGTGGATCAGGTGATCCACTTCAATCCTGCTTTCTGAAAGAAACTTTAAAAAGCTGCATTTTAGGGGTTTGGTTTCTGTAGAGAGGAGGCACAATAATTACCTTTGATAACGTGTGAAGACTTCTCAGACTACAGTTATTCACCCAAAGAGTCATACGTTACAGAAGGGCCGTGCACATTTTAGGATAGGCTCACTTAATTAATTATTTGTAAATGGCTAATCATGGCAAGGCCACTGGAGAAAATAACTTACATTTACAACCTAATGAATTATATACACTGTCTGGCCCCCAAAAAAAGGTGGCCAAAGAATAAAATAAAAAAGGTCACACTCTTTTATTTCATTGAACCACCTTTAGCTTTGATTATGGCACACATTTGCTGTGGCGTTGTTTCTATAGGCTTCTGCAATGTCACCAGATTTATTTCCATTCACTGTTGCATTAATGTTTCACTATTTGAGCCCGATGAATCCTTGCATTGTCATCTTGGAATATGCCCGTGCCATCAGGCAAAATGGAATAACCTGGGGTCTCATTATCAAACATTGTGTAGAAGCCTTACTAAAACCGTACTTAAGCTCAGCAAAACAAATGTACTCACGCCAAGCAGGTTTGTGATCTATCAAACATGGAGTACGCACAGCTGCACGCAATGTCCACTTCAAAAATCAGAAACTATCTAGAAACGTTCTCAGCTGCTTTTAAGTCACATCCCTCCCTCACCGCACCTACTTACTGCCATAAATAATCAATGCAAAGTACCTTGTGGATCTCATGTACATACATAAGCCGGCTGTTGCAGCGCTCAGCCAATGATGATGGCGACCGTAGATTAAGGCATATACAGGAAGCGCAATTTCACAGAAGCAGAAATTGAGGTACTTGTGGGTGAGGTGGAGAAATGATAGGAAGTGCTTTTGCAAAACAAATAAAAGAAAATCCGCGGAGTGGCACTGCGTTGCTGAAGCCGTCAATGCTGTGAATTCTTCAGAGAGATCTGTGGCGGATATAAAATAAATGGTCCAATCGGGATTCAATCCCCAGACTCCCGAGTGAAAGTCACACATGCTAACCAGTCACCCAAATGGAGATCTCCCTTGTCCAAGTAGCCAGGGTGCATCATCAACCGGGTCACAATGACAGGATGCTCACACTGCCACAGACGCATGACGTTCTGTCTCAATCTGTCCCCCGCTGATACTCTGCATTCCGTATTCTGAGCTTCAGGCTATGTGTGTGTGTGTGTGTGTGCATGTGGGGGGTCTTGTTCTGTGTGAAAACGAAGCAGTACAAGTGATAATGCTGCAGGATTTCATAATTTTATCCTTCTCAGGAGCAGCACTGCAGGTGCTCTCCATGTCCAAAATGTGCTTAAGCCAGGTCCTTAGTCAACTTAAAGTTGCGCACATTTTTCTGCTACGTTTTCTTTGATAAATCCCAAAGTTTGCGTGGAAAGTTGCTTACGCAGTTTTCCGACCCCGTTTTGTGTGTAAGCAAGCTTGATAAATGAGGCCCCTGGTCATTCGGTACAAAGTCTTACATAGAGAAAGTTGCAATACTTGGTCATGGGTTCATGCAGCCCCGAATAATTCCAAACAGCTTACTGCTGCTAGCCAATATGAGCGGCTTCTGCCATGAATGAATGCCAAAGCAAGCTAATACATGCCAAAATGATTATTTTCTCATCTCTCAAGACATTTTCTGTAATTATTAACCAACAATGTAAGGTGTACATCTATTTAATGAACCATAAGACATGAGATTCCATAGTGAATATGAAATCAATCTTATGGATCTTTGGGGAGGCAAGGTCTACCCGAGGCACTTGAACCCGGGCCAGGCACTGCTGCATGTTCCTGCCTTCTTCCCGGCAGCATACAGCAGACATTTTGACAGATCCTCACATACTCTACACCAAAATTTCTGGACAGGTGGACAGGACCACAATGCGTGAATGTAATTGACAGGAATGTTGTTTGTGCAGTGTGTACAGGTGTCAGACGACACAAACCCCATCTTGAACATCCGATGACCTGTATAGTGTACTCAGTGTAGAATTTTGTACTGAATTAATTGTAAATTGGGGTGTCTGATCGTTTTAAAAGTTTTTAAACAAGTTTGGGACCAGAAGTTCTGGTCAAAGCTAACTGATAGATCCACCTCCCATTTTTCAATAGGGATTGCTATTCTATCATCTATTTTCAGTGTTGGGCAAGTTACTTCAAAACTGTAATGCATTATTTATTACTTGTTACCCTCATTTTAAAGTAATTCATTACATTACAATATTACTGATTTTAAAATGTAAGGCATTACACTACTTTTGCATTACTCTAAGTTACTTTCAACAAAACAACTTCAGTATGAGTTTGGTAATCTGATGCCTGGTGAACTCATGACACATCCCGTGGAAGGTGATGTGGCGTCTGAGCTAGGATTGCTGTTAAAAACAGTTCTTTAGAAGGATTGTTTATTAAATAAATGAAACAACAAACTGTACTCTCAACACGCTGCCATCTTAGATTAACTGAGCGGCGAGTGAGGTGGTGGGGGCTCCAAGCTTATTTGCCTTGGTCCCCAAATGCCTTGATACGGCCCTGGATGTGGGACTGACTTCTGGGGAGATCTGATTCTATCACATGTATAAATATTAAATGCTTATATATTATTGCTTTTCACTGGTAAAAATGAGTATTGGGGATAAATCTACCTACATTTTTTTCTTTTCAAGCACTTTGTTTTGTTTTCTTGATTTTATTTGAATAATTTCCGGCCCTTTCTCTCTCTAACCGTCCTGCATGCTGCATGTTTTCTCCGTCTTCCAGAAAAACTGTTTCCTAGATTTCCTACTTTCTAACTAATCAGCCAAAGGGATCTTCACATGTGCGGCGCTCCATCAGCAATGAGTTAAAATCACCGGGGCCCAGATTAACTCAGCTGCGGCAAAGCACGTCAGAAAAGTACAGAATACCAGAGAACATGCACTGATATGAACGATCGCAGGTGAATTATTTTGTTTTAGTGGAGCGATTTTGTGAATGTTACAGCGGCCGCGCGCAGGATGCAGCTGGAGTATTTGAGCCGTTACCACTACGTCCTCTCTGCCCGCAAAGCTGAGTCCATAAATGACGTAATATATGCAGATACTGGAACTTTTTTCTGGTTTCCTCGTAATTTGAATTTTTAAGAAACGCAGCTTAATGCTGGGTTTAAAAATGCATTGTAAATACCGCGTTACTGACAATTGTACCGAGTAAATATTACCATTTTCTTTCCCTGTGTAGCGTTATGGTTTTATGCTCTTTTATGAAAGAGGAACCATGCTACGTATTAATTCGGAATATTAATTTTTAATAAATCAATCACCAAATTTTATATTGTTCAGAAGACTCAAAGGTTGTTTTCATCCATAAACTGCCGATAATATCTGAGTGTCTGTGTTTCAGTTCAATGAGGAAACCAGTTTGACGTTTAAAAGTTTTAATTCTTCAAATTAAACTAATGATTGTGAAATTGACAAACAGGAAATGCAATCAACATTGGTAACTTTGTGGGACAATCTCTTTAACAGTTGATATGCTGTTAATGCTCAAATAGACCTTCTAGTGAATTTATGAAGATTGCGAATGTGGTGGTGGTGAGAGTGATATGAGATGAGATGAATGCGTGTATGCATCTGATTTTGCTTCAGGAAGAAACAGGTGTCTGAGTGAAAAGTGATGGTTTGAATAAACTTAGGCTCTTAGTTGGAAAAGATGCATCAAACGCTAAACACCGTGTTCTGTCTCACCGAATTCTTGTGGACCCTCTTTCGGATCCGGGCCGTGGAGGATGTTGTGATTCATCCAGCTGACACCGGCGGCTGACAGGAGACGTAGGTGTCGAACGAAACCCGGTCCAGAGTTGCCCTCGGTACACGTTGATGGTAAAGCGTTTTGTCGACGCGCTTTCTTAAGTTAATTCACTCAGAAATCAAAAGACTCAGTAATGAGTCTGCGTTAGAAGTTGCGATTCAGCTATTCTGCCTGGCGTGGCAGAAACAGCGTGAGANGGGGGGGGGATTGAGCCCATGGGCTCCGTTCCCCGTTAGCGGTTGTTCACACGTCCTCTCTCCTTCGTTGCCCAACACGAACTGAATCAAAAAGACTCAAACTTACCAAAAAACTCTCTCTTCTCAAAGCAAAACATTTGCGTCATCAAATGTGTCTGGATTTTACTGTGGGAAGGTGTGTGTGGGTTTGTGTGAATGTTTGTGTGCTTGAGTGTGAAGGTCAGTACCAAACATTCAACATTATCTACTTAAGTGTGGATTCATTAATCCATTATAATTACCCCAAAGCATAAGAACCATTCATTTGATTAAACACATTTATAATGAGCAAAATGATAATGGTTACTTTAACATTAAAATCAAGAAAAAGAAGTTTAAACTTTATGTTTTGACTTGGTCTGGGTACAACTCATGTAAACACATCTTCTGGTAGACTGCAGGTGGTTGATGTTATGGTTTCCTCCCAGACTCGCTGGCGTTCAGGACTTAATCTGTGGGTGAAAGTTCTCAATGACCCAGCTTTGACCTAGCTGCGTCCAGCACCACCTTTGTGACAGAAAACCCATGTTTCCTCACGTTACAACCGTAACGCCTTACATTACCACATTACAGCAAAAAGCAATGCATTACAGTAATTAATTACTTTTGTACCGCGTTACTCCCAACACTGTCTATTTTGGACAGTGTGTTATATACTTTAGACAGTAGTTTGGGGGGTTTGAGATTATAGAGGTCAAATACCCTTGGTGGTGTTTGTAATTCCATTTTATTGAGCTTAATTTTTTGTTTGACTACAGATTTAATTTGGTGATATTCTAAAAAGCTATTCTTATCCATTCCAAATTGGGAGACTATTCGATTAAATGGGAGGAAGTCCAATCCTTCATATATGTGTTCCAGGTATAGGATTCCTTTATTTTTCCAGTCTGGAAGGTTCATCATTTGGTTATTTTGCAAAATGTCAGGATTATTCCAGATAGGTGTGCGTCTGCATGGTACTAGTGAAGACTGTCATTTTTAGATACTCCCACCATGCTGTCAGAGAGGTGCTGATACTAATACTTTTGAAGCTTTCATGTTTTCTTATGCTTGAGCTAATAAATGGTAAGTCTGAAAGCTTTAAACCAGTCAGCTGGTGGTTTATTTGGGATCATCGAGAATAAGTAATTTATTCTGGGTAAGACCATCATTTTAATTGTAGCAACCCTCCCCATGAGTGATATCGGCAAGGATTTACATCTTGCAAGATCATATTCAACTTTCTTTAAGAGTGGGATGTAGTTTAGTTTGGTTAGATCTGCTAACTTGGGAGAGACATTAATTCCCAGGTATGTGATATTCCCTGACTCCAAATGTGTATTAAGCAAATTGAAAAAAGAGAAATTAATTGGTAGTACTGTGGATTTTAACCAGTAATTGAAACTCTTGAAAAAGAGTTTATCAGTTCTATTGAATGGGAGAGAGAGGATTGAGAATTCTGGAAAAAGAGTTAAACATCATCTGCATAAAGACTGATCCTATATTCTATTTTCTTACACTCTATCCCTTTAATATCTGTTGTTTGCCTAATTGCTGCTGCTAGTGGTTCGATAAAGATAGCAAACAGTGAGGGGGAGAGTGGGCATCCCTGCCTGGTCTCCCTCTGAAGACAGAAGCTAGTTGATATTTGGTCATTTGTCCTGATACGTGCTGTTGGTGAGCTGTATAATGTTTGTAGCCAGTTTATGAAGAAGTTCCCAAAACCAAATTTATGTAAAGTTGCAAATAAGAACTTCCAGTTAACTCTATCAAAAGCCTTTTCTGCATCTAGAGATAATATACTAGTTTCTATGTTTCTACTGTAAGAGAAATCTATCAAATTAAGTAATTATGCGAATTTGTGGATGACTGTCTACCCTTAATGAAACCAGTTTGGTCAGGGTGTATTATGAAGGGGGTTACCTTCTCTAATCATTTTGCCAGGGCTTTACAAATTATTTTTAGATCAACATTAATAAGAGAAATTGCGCGATAGCTGGTAGGAAATGAAGGGTCTTTGTCTGGTTTTAACAAGAGACTATTATTGGCTGAATTCATGTTTGGCTGAAATCTGACGCTCTCGTCGATTTCCCTCACCATTCTGAAAAATGTTGGAGCCAGAATGATCCAGAATTCTTTGTAGAACTCTGCTGGAAACCCGTCTGGACCTGGAGCTTTGCTATTAGTCATGGATTTAAGGGCTTCCTGGAGCTCAGCTGATGTTAGTGGCGAGTCCAGGACTGTAGCTTGGCTGTCTGATAATTTAGGAAGTGTTATCCTGCCAAGGAACTCATCGATCTCGTTATCTGATGGGTTTATCTGTGGTGAGTACAAAGTTTGGTAAAAGTCTCTGAAAGTGTTGTTTATTCTTTCAGGGTCATAAACTATATTCCCGGTTGAGTCTTTAACAGCAGATATGGTAGTTTTCTCTTTATTTATTTTTAATTGGCTAGCTAAGAATTTACCTGATTTATTACTATGTTCAAAGTTTTCTATTCGTAGTCTTTGTGCTAAAAATTGTCTTTTTGTCAATAATTCCAAGAAGTTCTAATTTAGCTTTACGTAATTTGCACAGTAATTCTTTTTCTGTGGATGCCTCTAAAGACTTAATGATTTCTTCAACTCTTTAATACGTTTTTTTTCTGTTTTTTTTTTTCTTATGTGATGAGAAAGAGATTATTTTACCTCTCATCACTGCCTTTCATGCCTCCCAGAGAATAGATGCTGATGTTCCAGGCAGGTCATTATGTTCTAAATATAAAGCCCATTTCTTTTTTAAAAAAAAAAATCAATAAAACTTTCATCTTTAAACCTCCAGTTTTTGCTTGGTGGGATTGTCTTCTTGTTTACCAGAGTTAAAGAAACCAGAGCGTGGTCGCTGACAGCTATGGGGTGTATCTCAGTGTCTGAAATTTCAGCCAACAATGAGCTGCTGACTAGAAAATAATCCAAACGTGAATGAGAGTGATGGGCGTGTGAGAAAAAAGTATACTCTCCACGGTTGGGATGAAGAGATCGCCATGCATCACAAAGCCCTTAATCACTCATGTACTGTTTAACTATGTTAATGGATTGCCAATTGCACTGAGTCCCAGCTGTACTGAGCCTGTCTGTTAAGGAGTTCATCCAAAAATTAAAATCACCTCCAAGTATAAGTGGAAAGTCCAAGTGTTCGGAGAGTACAGAGAAAAAATTATGAAAGAATCTACGGTCATCAATATTTGGACAGTATATGCTGACGATAAATAAACTTTGGTTTTGTATAGATATTTTTAACATTATAAATCTACTCTCTGGATCTGAAATTGTGTCCAATACTGTGAAATTGATGTTTTTGTGTATTAAAATAGCTACACTCCTTTGCCTAGAGTTATAGCATGCAGAGAACATGCTGGGTGTTTTAAGCTCATCTGCAGATGTGGCAGATCTATGAGTCTCTTGTAATAATATTACGTCTGCTTGCACTCTCTTTAACTGATCAAACATTTTTAATCTCTTCTCTCTAGAGCCAGCTCCATGTACGTTCCATGAGACAAACCTTAGTGTACCCATAGATGTGTGTGTGAGTAGCTATAATATGATGCCTTCATGTGTATGAGATAAAATAAGTAATTAAACGCATACATTAATCTTATAGTAAATAATAGAGAGTAAATAATAAGTGTATTATTATAATCATTATTATCATTTGCAACATAAAAAAGTAACAATAATAGTAGCAAAAAATATTAATATATATATATATATATATATTCCTACAACATTAATATAAAAATATCAATGCTGATAATGATAAAGTATGAATAAATAATAATAAAAAACAATAATAATAATAATAATAATAATAATAATAATAGCAACAACAAGACAAGCCCAACAGTGTTTTGATGCTGTGATGGACAGAAGACGGAAGCTGCCGGGCTCTGAGGGTGTGGTGATTGGACACCAGCTGGTCCTCATTACGGATAACGAGGCCAGGGAGGATAAAAGGGTGACAGGTCTACCGAGATGTGTGAGTGGTCGACCTGTCATTGTGGCATTGGACTTTGGGGGGTGGGGTCGTTCGCAATCTGTTAGGGCTGCCGGCGACGAAGACAGTTAAACAGGCATGCAACATTCCAGTGTTAGGAGGGAAGGCTTGTCGCCTTCTTTAGGCAGCAAGGGCTGGGCATAGTGGATGCCGAGACCACGCCAATATCTGCCGCCACGGACTTTGGCAGTTGGACTAACGCTGTGGAATTACCGCCGTCCTCGCAAGCTGCACCCCGGGGCGTTGGACGGCGTTGGAAGCTCAGACCCTGGGGAGGGGGGTCACCGCATCTGAGACAGCTAAGTACCACTGCTTGTGTGACTCATGCTGGACAGCTGGTTTTATGAGAGAGGGCTTGGGCCATAGTGTTTTATTGTTGTGTCTTATTGTTGATCGTGTAATAAAGTGTATCGTTTTATAAGTCGTTGCCTACTGGTGGTGTTTTCGGGTTCTGTCTGGAGGGCAAGATATTCTGCCCGTGCGCCCACGGAAGTTAACATTACACTGGTGTCAGAAGTGGGATCTAGCAATCCAGAAAGTCAGAACCTGAAAATAACACACCTCCTCCATTGAGATCAGCTGAAAGTCAGCCCGTGAGTGCAGCGGCTCGGCCGATTTTATGCCGGAGAGCTTTTCTGGTGTTGGCCGTGAATGGGCAGACTGGGCTGAACAATATGAAATGGCAGCCGATGTAAATAACTGGGATGAGCCCCTTAAGTTGAAGTTTATGTGTCTTCTGTTGTCTGACAAGGCACAAGAGGTTTATAATGGCTTGTCGGGACGCGTTAAAGCTAATTATGCCATGTTGAAAGAGCAAATGGGGAGGTGTTTGGATCCGTGTGACAGCGCTGATTGGAATAGAGCTGTTTTGTTCGCTCGACGCAGATGGCGTAATGAAAGTCTTCGTGAAGTTGGGATGGTGTTACGACGGGCTGTCGTTAAAGCTTATCCGACAGCGGATCCCAACACACAAGACCTGTTGGCTAAAGATCAGTTTATAGCTCATGTGGGGAATATGGACATGAGTGAGTTTACGGAGTGCCAGGCCTGCGTCACTCGAGGCAGCCATCAACCTGGCGGCGGAGGTTGAGCTCATTAGGAGTTTGGAGACCAGCTCAGTATCTGACGCTAGAGTGAGAGGAATAACTGTGAAAGATGCTGATGATAAAAGCATTACTTCGCTAATGGGGTGGTTGAGAGCTTGAGACAGGAGGTGAAATCTCTCCAGAATGTGGTGCACACACTGTCAGTACCTGCTGCATCTAGTACCCATCAGAACACAACCTTGCAGCCTAGTCAAGAATATTCCTGGAAAAAAGGAAATGAGAGGTTGGGAGGCTGCTGGGAGTGTGGTTGTAACCGGCATATATGTCGGGACTGTCCTTATGTTCAGGGAAACTAGAGGGGGCGCGTACAGTGGGTCAAATGCCCACCCCCCTCTCCGTTGTTGAGAGCCCTGTAAGAAGAGGAAATGCTGGGTACTTGAAGGCCAGGATAGGTGAAGCCTTTGCCTCGGTAGACAAGTATGTGATGAGGCTGAAGGAAACATTCACTACGGTGGTGGATGCGGTGAAACGCCATCAGGGCAGAGCCTCGGCGCAACAAAAGAGGGCATATGACTTTAGGGCCTCCCGCCGGTTCTACATGGAAGGTGAATTGGTGTGGGTCTGAAATAAGCTGAGGAGGCGGGGGGGGGGGGGGGGGGGGGTCCCCGGCTT
>SSNQ01033701.1:5353-19939 GCA_006942095.1 Nothobranchius kuhntae | reverse complement strand
GTTCTCGAGCGGGTGACAGATGTGCTATACAGGCTGGTACCCGGGGAGGGGGGTCCTGAGAGTGTGATTCATTTCAACCGACTTAAGCCGTGCACTTCTCTTACAATAGTTGCAGCACTGATGGCTGTGGGGTCCCGAGGCAGAGTCTGCGTCAGCAGGATGCCACCTGGGAGGACACCAGCAGGGTTCATCGACGGTCTGCAGAGACAAGCAGGTCTGGCGACGCACGTGACCCGGCCCCATCACGTGGAGAGGCTGCTCGAGGAGGTGCTGCTGCAGGAGGACCAGAAGGACGTATCCCTGGGAAGGTCGAGGGACCTGGAGTTGTGGAGCAACTTGCGGTTCGTCAGAGGAGGCCCCCTGCTTGGTATAAGGATTATCATGTGGAGGTCTAGGACTTGAGGGCGAGTCCTTCAGGACAAAGAGGGGGAGAGTGTGATGGACAGAAGACGGAAGCTGCCGGGCTCTGAGGGTGTGGTGATTGGACACCGGCTGGTCCTCGTTACAGATAATGAGGCCAGGGAGGTTTAAAGGGTGACAGGTCTACCGAGATGTGTGAGTGGACGACCTGTCATTGTGGCATCGGACTTTGGGGGGTGGGGTCGTTTGCAGTCGGTTAGGGCTGCCGGCGACGAACACAGTTAAACAGGCATGCAACGTTCCAGTGTTAGGAGGGAAAGATTGTCGCCCTCTTTAGGCAGCGAGGGCTGGGCAGTGGATGCAGAGACCACGCCGATATCTGACGCCACGGACTTTGGCAGTTGGACTTACGCTGTGGAATTACCCGCCGTCCTCGCAAGCTGCACCCCGGGGCGTTGGACGGCGTTGGAAGCTCAGACCCTGGGGAGGTGGGTCACCACATCTGAGACAGCTAAGTACCGCTGCTTGTGTGACTCATGCTGGACAGCTGGTTTTATGAGAGAGGGCTTGGGCCATAGTGCTTTATTGTTGTCTTCCTCAGTAAGTGAGGCAGCTTCAGAGGTGACTGTAGAACCTCATCTGTGCTTGAACCGTTTTGATCCAGTTGAGCTTTCAGAGTTATCAAAAATATTAGCTTCATCTAAACCTTCAACTTACATTTTGGATCCAATCCCAACCAAATTATTTAAAGATGCATTTCCTTTGGTTACTGCCCCCATTCTAGATATAATCAATCTATCCTTAGTAAATGGGTATGTACCACAAGATTTTAAGGTGGCTGTAATCAAACCTTCACTTAAGAAGCCTTCTCTGGATCCAGATGACCCAATGAATTATAGACCAATATCTAACCTTCCATTTTTATCCAAAGTCCTGGAGAAAATAGTGGCCATCCAAGTATGTGAGCATTTAAACACTAATGCTCTGTTTGAGGAATTTCAGTCTGGTTTTAGAGAGTATCACAGCACTGAAACTGCATTAGTGAGAGTTACAAATGATATTCTCATGGCCTCAGATAAGAATCTTGTGTCTGTTCTAGTCTTGTTAGATCTCAGTGCTGCCTTTGACACAGTTGATCACAATGTTCTTTTAGAAAGACTTGAACATGTTGTAGGGATCAAAGGAACAGCGTTAGGCTGGTTTAAATCCTACCTGTCTGACAGATTTCATTTTGTAAATGTACATGACAAATCNTCTTCATACTCCAGGGTTACTTGCGGAGTACCACAGGGTTCAGTGCTTGGACCAATTCTTTTTACTATATATATGCTCCCAATTGGTAAAATCATTAGACAGCATGGGATAAACTTCCACTGTTATGCTGACGATACTCAGTTATATTTATCCATTAACCCTGATGAACCTAATCGGTTGGGTAGATTACAGGCTTGTCTTGAGGACATAAAAAATTGGATGACTCTTAACTTCTTGCTTTTAAATCAAGACAAGACGGAAGTTCTCATCTTTGGACCAGAAATCCAGAAAAGGAAATTGCTTAGCCAATCGCCTGACCTTAATGGCATTACATTAATCTCCGAGAACAAAGCAAGGAACCTTGGTGTTATCTTTGACCAGGACATGTCATTCAAATCCCAGGTTTCACAAGTTTGTCGGATTTCCTTTTTCCACCTTCGGAATATTGCTAAGATTAGAAGCATACTTTCCAGGAGTGATGCTGAAAAACTAGTTCATGCATTTATTACATCAAGACTGGATTACTGTAATTCATTACTCTCAGGAAGTCCACAGAATGTAGTTAAAAGTCTTCAGCTTGTCCAAAATGCTGCAGCTAGAGTTCTGATGAGAATTAAAAAGAGAGATCATATCTCTCCTGTCTTAGCTTCCCTACATTGGCTACCTGTTAAATTCAGAATAGATTTTAAGATCCTTCTTCTCACATATAAAGCTCTTAATAATCAAGGTCCATCATACATCAGTAATCTGATTGTTCCATATGTTCCTAACCGAGCACTTCGCTCTCAGACTGCAGGTCTACTGGTGGTTCCAAGAATATCTAAACTTAGGATGGGAGGCAGATCTTTTAGTTATCAGGCTCCTCTCCTGTGGAACCAGCTCCCAGCTTTAGTCCGTGAGGCAGACACTTTGTCTACTTTTAAGAATAGGCTTAAAACATTTTTATTTGATAGGGCCTATAGTTAAAATCTGATGTTAGCCTAAATCTGGACAAGTGGGGGAGTACAGGGAGGTGGAGTGTACAGTCGGTAAAGACGGCTCTCCCTTGCCCTGCCTCCAACATGCCTACATCTAAATAGGATAGATTATCCAGAGTTATCTCTGTAGTTATGCTGCTATAGGCTTAAACTGCTGGAGGACACACTGACCACTTTTCACACTCTACTGCTTTATTCTACAGTCTGCTCTTTAACTGTACTATTTTGTGCAATTTCAGCTGTTAACTTTATTTTCTCTGTAAGTGTTTTTCTCCCCAGAAGAAGCTACAATGACGTTGTGCTGAGCTGTGGTGGCCTCATGGAGGGGGCCATCGACTAGCACACTGCTGCTAACCACTAATACATTCTCTCTCTCCTGATAATAACTTTTTGTTTTTGACTTTTGATGTGCTAATACTAGTTTATCCGTTTAATTATAGATCCACTAGGATAAATACAATAAAGTTTATCTTTCACCAAATACAGTATTTACTAAGACATCACAATATAACTATAGACACATTACTTGTGTGTGTGTGTGTGTGTGTGTGTGTGTGTGTGTGTGTGTGTGTGTGTGTGTGTGTGTGTGTGTGTGTGTGTGTGTGTGTGTGTGTGTGTGTGTGTCTGCTCTGTCTTCTCAATCCCCAGTGAGTCGTGGAGGATGGCTGCTTATACTGAGCCAGGATTCTCTGGAGGTTTCTTTCTGTTAAAAGGGAGTTTTCCTCTCCACTGTCGCTATATGCTTGCTTAGTAAGAGGATTGCTGTATAGTCACTGACACTAGTCAGTGACTTGATGCAATTTGCTGGGTTCCTTATATAGGAAACATTATTTCTGATTGGCTTAATGAACTGTGAATTGGAATGTTTATTATGTGAAGTGCCTTGAGACGACTCTTGTCGTGATTTGGCGCTATATAAATAAACTTTAATTGAATTGTTGTGTCTTATTGTTGATTGTGTAATAAAGTGTATCGTTTTATAAGTCGTTGCCTACTGGTGGTGTTTTCGGGTTCTTTCTGGAGGGCAAGATATTCAGCCCGTGCGCCCACGGAAGTTTGAATGAAACGCCTTAGGCTACTTATCCGTGTGACTGTGTATGGAGTCTGTGTGTGTGTGTGTGTGTGTGTGTGTGTGTGTGTGTGTGTGTGTGTGTGTGTGTGTGTGTGTGTGCGTGCGTGCGCAAGTTGTGTGCTGCAGTATGAAAAGAAGGGAAAAAAAATTGTGCCATGCAGATGTAAAGACCCAGAAGCAGATAACAAAAAGTGTAAGAAAGGAATTATAAAGGTTAAAAAAAGGAAAAAAGAAGAAAGAAAAGAAAAAGTGTTGTGGGTGTGAGGTGGTGAGGGAACAGGTGAACATTTCTAAATGGATCTAGCAGCTATAAATCCTGACATGTTCAAACCCAGTGAGTGCTTTTAATAGTAATAAAGTTGTACCTGAAGTTTGTCTAATAAAGCTAGTCTGTTACTCCTCGTTCTTTGTAGATCTTACCGTCAACAAATAGTTTATCCACGGAGATCACAGCCCACTTCCCATCCTGGATGAACTTCTTACGCAGCGGGAAGAGAACTCGGCGGCGATCCAGAATTTCTTTAGGAAACTGGTCGTTTACGCTGTAGTCTTTACCTTTAAGCTCTCTCCCGCGGCTGAGCCACTTCTGCCATCTTCTTTATGTTTTTTTTTTTTAATCAAGTCCTGGAGTGTGAACACCAGCTGTCACAGCTGAAACTCACCATTACAATCGCTCTGCCTACTGTAACAGAGGGGTGGAGAATGACATGAAAATTTAGCCAAAGCTAATATACAGTAGCATTTTAGCTACTTAGCACAGCTAACACAGTTGCGTCCGACGGCAAGCTCAAGGCTTATCAGTACCTACACAGTAATACGCTTGGTTGTGTTTTGTTGAAAGAGGTGGGGCACAATCTTATTTACTTAAAAGCAGACGTCACCTGAGTCAGAGCCTTAAATCCATCACCAGGCTTGGGCTTTAGCTTCTATGTCAGGTGAAGTATAAACTGCATGATGGCACTTTGAGGTTAATAACGGCAGTCTAAACATACGTTACATTATAACTATTCAGACAATTCAGATTGTACACATTAAATCATTCCTGTTGCTGTTGTTCTTGTGAGACCGCTGTCAAATCTCTCTACCACCCGGTGTCTCTTCTCTGGAGGTTTGTCATATCCCAACAATAAAATGGGATAAGGATGTTCCTCTCTGGGTTTTTTCTGAACTCATCATCATTGTGGTGGTTTTCAAGTAAAACATTTTAGCCATATCCTCAGCTTCCTCAACTCTGGGGAAATGGCAAAAAATGTACCAACACTCACAGTTGCACTCTCATTTACTCCAGGGTGCATGGTCTAAACTCTTGTAGCCACAAATTTTATTTCCTCTGGTTTGTTAGTACAACCACGAGCCGCACGAGTACATTTTTCGATGGTAAATATATATTTTTAAACCTCCTCAAATGTTCTAATAAACATAAGCAACGAAACCTCCCCACTCAACCCAATAGGTATGCGCTACTTCCGGTAACTCACCGGATGTTGATCGCATGATTGTTTCTCCATGAGCCTAGCCAGACATACGGTAGATATGCAAGAGAAACATTTGTCATAGTTAAAACTCTACAAATCAGGGCTAGTAATGATGTTGTGGAGAGCAGTTGCACTGGGGTTGAAATACTGCTCTTATCAAAAGGCAGATTTACCTAAAGCAGCCCTCACACTTACACAAACACCCCCCCACACACACTCTCACAGTTTGTTAGCTTTTTTGTTGTTGCATATGTGTAAATAGCCATATAGTCTGCATTCATGTGAATAGCAATATCTTGGCAAGTTAGAGGCAGGACATTAAAAGATTGACAAAATTGGACTGGTCCTCAAACTGATCCCAGGGGAACTCCTATAGTAATGTTTGCATGTGTTTTTATTTGTGCACTGCTTTCTGGAGTTTTGGTATGACATCCATGACAGAACTTCAAAGGAAAAATGAAAAGTTCCTATTTTTGCCATCAAGACTCTAGTTTACTGAATCAAAAGCCTTGTTACTATCAAGAGAAACAGCACTAACATCACCTCCCTTATCAAGGCTGTGTTTATTTAACTTCAGGTTTGGTTGTTTGATCTGGTAATTATATCTGGACATGCACCATGATGCATAATGCTCCACAGATTTTTGACAACCTAGCTTGAATTTTAAAGAAGGCCTATTTTGTAAAAATCTTAGTTTGCATCCTTTTGTGCTGCCATGTGGGTCATTACTGTTTCTATAAACACGCCTAATGCAAATTAAAACCGTCCATCCAATTTCAGTCAGAGTTTGATGTCAGGAATGATATGCTTCTACAAGATGGTTGAAAATGTCCCTTAATATGACAGGATGGCTGGGCGTGGCCAGCTCCAGGCAACATTGCTAGACTGGCTGAAGAGCTCAACAGCTTCTTTGGCCGCCATTAGGTGACCATTGCCAGAACCATGACTCCAGCTCCAGCATCAATGAGCAACAGCCAAGTGATCATCCTGGAGACCGCTGAGGTACAGCGTACACTCAGAGGTATTAACAAGAGGAAGGTAGCTGGTCCTGATGACCTTCCGGGAAGGGTGACTTGTGCAGCCTAGCTGGCTGAAGTCTTCACTGACATCTTAAACATATTTTTAGTAATTTATTTTGGTTTATTGAACAAGGACAGCACAAAAGGCAATGTTACATGTAAGGGCAATGCAACCGTTGTTTTATACATAGGTTTTCTAGCCAGAGGCTAATTTGCAAACCTAGTCCTTGGTTGGACTTTTAGAATAACAGCATTTATAACATTTGTCATCTCTCTCTCTCACACACACACACACACACTCACACACACACACACACACAAACAATGTACATAAATTTGTTTGACTAAGGAACAGTCGCTGTCGCTGTCACTGTCTTAGTGCTCTGTCTAAAAACTCCACAATAGTACCATACCCAAAAAGTCTGCAATAACAAGCCACAATGACTACAGGCCGGTTGCTTTAACACCTCTTATTATGAAGTGCATGGAGAGACTAGTGCTGCAACCAGGGTCCGAAATTAACACTCGCCACTCGCCAAATGCGAGTAAATTGCTCCATTTGGCGAGTAAATTTTTGAGCTCTACCTGCCACCTGGCGAGTAAATGTTTGCACCAAATTAGTTATGTTTATCAGTCATCTTCCACGGATTTCTGATACTCCTCCCGCCTGCATGCAACGTACACAAACGTACGCGAAACGTGAACGCCGCATCCAACGTCATTTCCACCTATCCCATTCAATCGGTTTATCAAGTTAGCCGTTAGCTTCGTGTTAAAACTAGCGGTGAAATGTGGCGGTTTTTAACTGGAGTCAGCCAGCCTTCCAAAAGAAAACTCGTCGAACTGGAAGAAAAACCACCAGGACCAGTGGCAACCAGAAGATTTTGTGAAAAGTGGCGAAATGGAGACGGCGGAGTCGTGAGACAATGGCTACATTATGATGGTCACGTAGCGTTGCTGCCTTTCACAGACAACTGTCCCTCGGCATTCTTCAAATATCCAAAAAAAATGCCCATACTTTCGACTTTGTCTTCTTTGAGGGATAATAAATGTCCCAAGTGCTGCCGTCTCCTCCTGCCATTATTTCAGCTTTAGCTTAAAGAAAGTTTTGGTCGTAAACAACAAAGTGCGCATGTGCCGCCGGCAACTTCCAACAGATGATACGGTGGCTGGTAAGGGTCAGAGCGCCTACACCGCAGCCACAGTAATCCACCGAGATATATTTTTTAAACAAGACTGTTATTATTTTTGTCAACCTTTTTTTTTTACCGGAGTTTACTGCTACACCGGTTACCGTGACAACCCTAGCCCTGACACACTTTCAGATATTCTCATGGTGCAGCTGTGTTCTCCAGAGATCAAGGACTATGACCCAAATGAGGCTGTAATGCTTTGGCACAAAGACGGTGTCAGAAGCAGGAGGCCAGACTTCATGGACAGAGAAAACAAGGAGTCTGACTAAATTTCAATGAAAGAGTTCATAAAAACATCTCTAAAAATAAATAAATAAATAGTAAAAATGACAAAAGAGTTGTTTTCCTTATTAATTGATGTTTTAATTATTTTGTCACTCTGTTTGGAATCAACATAATATAGAATTACATGCTTTAGATAGATCTAAATCATTTAGAATTTTGGCCGGTAAAAAATATGCTTGGCCGGTAGATTTTCATCATCTACCGGCCAACTTGGCCGGTGAGTAAAAAATTTAATTTCGGACCCTGGCTGCAACACATCAAGGATGCTCTTGAATCCTTAACCTTGAATTTTCTTAAAAGTGACAGAACACTAAAATGGCTCATTCTGGAGGGTACTGAAAATGTCAAGAATTGAACTGCTGAAAACGCTTTGTGTGAGGAGGATTTAGTGCAGAGAACTCCATGAACATGTTTGACATAAACCACAACCAATAACCATTAGCCATAATCAACCGTTGGGCAGCAGTAGCTCAGCAGGTTGAGCAGGTTGTCCAATAATCGGAAGGTTTCAGGTTTCTGACAGAGAATTCTGCTGTTGTGTCCTTGGGCAAGGCACTTAACCTACCTTGCCTGCTGGTGGTGGTCGAAAGCAGGGCCGGCTCTGGGTAATTTGGTGCCCAAGGCGAGAGTGCCCATTTGCGCCTCACCCCCCACCCCACCCCCGCCTCTCACCCAAACCCAAGTCCACAAATTGGAAAAAGCAACTCCACAGTTATTCCTTAGTTACTAATTGTTTATTTTAAATATTCACACAGCAACTCTTTAAAGTCAACAGCCTGAAGAATAAATGGAAGCTTGAAAGATAAGTAACCTGAGAATATTACAATAACCAACAACTCAAAATGTTGTGCAAATGTCATTGGGGGGGATGCTAAATCAAAAGCAGCATTAAACTGTGCAATCAAAAGCAAAACTCAAATATCAAAGTGTCATCATAAAGAAAGTTCTACTTTCCATTTTGTTCAACTGCTGTGGCCAGTCAGCAGGATCCATGGGGCCAGCAGCTCATACATGTTCACAGACATCTGTTGAAGCTGATGATGGTGTCTCTTCAGGCTGTTGGAGTGGAGCACCGAGTCTGCTGGTGTTGGGTTCTTCTTCTGTGACAAAATAAACGCACACACACACACACACACACACACACACACACACACACACACACACNCCCCCCCACACACACTCTCACAGTTTGTTAGCTTTTTTGTTGTTGCATATGTGTAAATAGCCATATAGTCTGCATTCATGTGAATAGCAATATCTTGGCAAGTTAGAGGCAGGACATTAAAAGATTGACAAAATTGGACTGGTCCTCAAACTGATCCCAGGGGAACTCCTATAGTAATGTTTGCATGTGTTTTTATTTGTGCACTGCTTTCTGGAGTTTTGGTATGACATCCATGACAGAACTTCAAAGGAAAAATGAAAAGTTCCTATTTTTGCCATCAAGACTCTAGTTTACTGAATCAAAAGCCTTGTTACTATCAAGAGAAACAGCACTAACATCACCTCCCTTATCAAGGCTGTGTTTATTTAACTTCAGGTTTGGTTGTTTGATCTGGTAATTATATCTGGACATGCACCATGATGCATAATGCTCCACAGATTTTTGACAACCTAGCTTGAATTTTAAAGAAGGCCTATTTTGTAAAAATCTTAGTTTGCATCCTTTTGTGCTGCCATGTGGGTCATTACTGTTTCTATAAACACGCCTAATGCAAATTAAAACCGTCCATCCAATTTCAGTCAGAGTTTGATGTCAGGAATGATATGCTTCTACAAGATGGTTGAAAATGTCCCTTAATATGACAGGATGGCTGGGCGTGGCCAGCTCCAGGCAACATTGCTAGAATGGCTGAAGAGCTCAACAGCTTCTTTGGCCGCCATGAGGTGACCATTGCCAGAACCATGACTCCAGCTCCAGCATCAATGAGCAACAGCCAAGTGATCATCCTGGAGACCGCTGAGGTACAGCGTACACTCAGAGGTATTAACAAGAGGAAGGTAGCTGGTCCTGATGACCTTCTGGGAAGGGTGACTTGTGCAGCCTAGCTGGCTGAGGTCTTCACTGACATCTTAAACATATGTTTAGTTATTTATTTTGGTTTATTGAACAAGGACAGCACAAAAGGCAATGTTACATGTAAGGGCAATGCAACCGTTGTTTTGTACATAGGTTTTCTAGCCAGAGGCTAATTTGCAAACCTAGTCCTTGGTTGGACTTTTAGATATAATCAAATAACAGCATTTATAACATTTGTCATCTCTCTCTCTCTCTCTCTCTCTCTCACACACACACACACACACACACACGAAAACAATGTACATAAATTTGTTTGACTAAGGAACAGTCGCTGTCGCTGTCACTGTCTTAGTGCTCTGTCTAAAAACTCCACAATAGTACCAATACCCAAAAAGTCTGCAATAACAAGCCACAATGACTACAGGCCATTTGTTTTAACACCTCTTATTATGAAGTGCATGGAGAGACTAGTGCTGCAACACATCAAGGATGCTCTTGAATCCTTAACCTTGAGTTTTCTTAAAAGTGACAGAACACTAAAATGGCTCATTCTGGAGGGTACTGAAAATGTCAAGAATTGAACTGCTGAAAACGCTTTGTGTGAGGAGGATTTAGTGCAGAGAACTCCATGAACGTGTTTGACATAAACCACAACCAATAACCATTAGCCATAATCAACCGTTGGGCAGCAGTAGCTCAGCAGGTTGAGCAGGTTGTCCAATAATCGGAAGGTTTCAGGTTTCTGACAGAGAATTCTGCTGTTGTGTCCTTGGGCAAGGCACTTAACCTACCTTGCCTGCTGGTGGTGGTCGAAAGGACTGGTGGCCTGTGCTCTTCGGCCTAGCTTCTGTCAGTGAGCCCCAGGGCAGCTGGGGCTCATCGCCATCAGTGTAAAGCGTTTTGGAGTCCTCTGACTCTGAAAGGTACAAGTGTGGGTCATTTATCATTTATAAAACTAATATAACTTAAAAAATAAGTCATAATATGTCTCCTTTATGTTCATCACTTCCCATTAGATGCACAGTCATACATGATGTTAAAGGCTTGATTTGTGTGTTTGCTCCCATATGGACTAAACTTTATGTATGTGATATAGCCACGGTGGACTAGTCATCAGTTCCGTGTGAACCCTGCTTCTCACCTGATGACAGCTATAGCAGGCTCCACAGTGTGACCCTCAGCTCTTGAACAAATTACCCATGTGTTCTTGCTTTACATTTTACTTTTCTGTATATTTTGAGTTATAACTTCAGCCTGTTTTGCTCATTAACAACAGTAATAAAAACAAGCCTTACCAGATGAGGATGTGATGCGTTGTTGAAGTTCTTTTCAGCCACTCTAGACAGGCTTTGTGATTCTATGACGTGCACTCTGCCCCTAACAGGCCTCTTTTTGACAGAAGTTAGGAAAATCTAGTTAATTGAAAATATAAACGTTCATTTGTCCCATATTTATTGTGGGAACTTTACCAGCCTCACACCTAAACACTGTTCAAAGTTTTTAGCCCAAAAGCCGTAGGGCGACACAGCGACACAGTTACATAAGAACTTAGTGTTTGACCAAAGAAAATGTGAAAAGATGGTTTCTGAGATATTATTTTAGACTCTTTCTTTGGAGGATGATAACCAACTAAAATGAAATAACATGAATATAGTTTATATAAACTACAATCCTTTGTGTTTTCTAAAAGGCCTGCATTCCTTGAGAGAGTTAAGGGTGTAAAACTAAATAACTGTTTTCTCTGCACATATATGATGGTAGAGATCTGAATGAGCTTATTTGAATATTTTCAGTGTCATCCATTTTTGTTTTTGAAAATTAGCTAATAGATTTCAAAAGCTAAACCACAAGACAATAACTGACAGCACCCTGCAACAGCAGCATTTTTACCCGATCCTTATAAGACGCATCTACGGAGTAAAAGCTTTAAAACGGCAGAAAACCTGCACCCCCGCTACATTTTTGCATATCTGCTTTGTGTTGATAACGTTTCCTGCAGGCATGTTGTTGGTGCAATGAACAGATGATGTGACGGCAGTTATGGCAAATCATTGGCGCTGGACCAAAATTTTTGCATCAATGTCATTTGTTTCATGTTTCACACAGAAAACCCAGAATATGTCCATAATCACATTACATCTGAGTTATCATTACTAAGGTGCCAGCATGTAAAGCCTTTAGTACCCCTCCACACTCTCAACGGAGCCATTTGTTCATAGAACAGGCAGCCATACTGCTAACAAGCCTTTAAAAGGACATTATGAATTATAATTTAAAGATATTATGTGCTAATCTCTCCAGGGGTAACTCTACCAGCTGGATTCAGCTGTGCTTTGTGTGAGGTTTTTTCCATCGCTTCTCCTCTTCACACAGTCACAACAGAGTGAAACCATAACAGCTCTTGCAGCCTACGTTTTCACGCTGTGGTGATTGGGAGCCCAGTGGACCATGCAGGCAAGTCTGAATCACTGCAGTCCTTTTTAGTCTCGAACATTATTCCAACAAGAAGGACATTTATTACCCCAGTCAGCCAGTCTACTCTGTTAGATCCCTTGACACCTGCAAATCCTGATGAACATTATTCTTGAGTTTGCTTTGTAAGCCTCACACACCACCCACGTCCACACAAACACTCGAAGACACACAGAGGAACATGCACTAAATGACTACCACATCTACAAAGCTGTGACATTATCAATCTAAGATCTTGGTGAAATATTAATGCAACACTGCATGGAAATTAATCCGGTGACATTGCAGAAGTTTATTGAAACAACGACGCAGAGAGTGTGTGACGTAATCAAAGCTAAAGGGGGTCCAATGAAATATTAGAGTGTGTGACCTTTTAGTCTGGTGGCGACTTTCTTTGTTGGCACCATCTATAGATGCTAGAGTAATGGCACCTACTCACTGTGCTTTCCTCTATGATGGCAGAAGTTAGAGTTGTAACGTGAGGAAATATGGGTTTTCTGTCACAAAGGTTGTGTTTGACCCGGCTGGGTCAAGAGTGGGTCGCTCAGAACTTTCACCCACAGATTAAGACCTTTGCCGACATGAAGTCTGCAAGAGTCTGCTGGAAACCACAACATCCCACACCTGCAGTTCCAGCCAAAGGAGTTCCCAGGAAAGCTAGTCATAACAACAAAGTCTTAAACTTCCTTTTCTTTATTTTAATGTTAAAGAATAATCATTATCATTTTGCTCATTATAAATGTGTTTAATCAAATGAATGATTATTATGCTTTGGGTAATCATAATGGATTAATGAATCCATACTTAGTTAAATAATGTTTGAGGATGTTTGTTAACGACCTTCACACACACACATCTGCTCTCACAGTAAACTCCAAAACACATTTGCTGACGCACACGTTTTGCTTTGAGAAGAGAAAGGCTTTTGGTAANGCACCTTCGTCTTCACTGCCAGCCGAGGTGCCCTGGATGAAACATCGTCCTTTGACGTCCCGGGTCTAAAAGAGGGTCCGAGTAAGGTGAGGCAGTCCACGAGAGATAGCGTTTGATGCCTTTTTCTAATAAGAACTAAGTTTTATTCAAACCATCACTTTTCACTCAGACACCTGTTTCTTCCTGAAGCAAAATCAGATGCACACACGCATTCATCTCACCTTATTCTCAGTTTTCACTACATTTTGCACACACGCATCCATAATCATATCACTCTCAATCTTCAGCTCATCCAACACAAGGTCTATTTGAGCAAGTTTACAATATCAACTGTTAAAGATTGTTCAACAAAGTTGCCAATGTTGATTGTTGTTTCATATGATTGTCATTTCAAAATCATTAGTTTAATTTGAAGAATTAAATCTTTTAACTTTCAAACTTGTCTCTTCATTGAACTGAAACACAGACCCACGGATATTATCGACAGTTTATCGATGAAAACAACCTTTGAGTCTTCTTAAAACTATAAAATATGTAGGATGGTTCCTCTTTCATAAAAGAGCATAAACCATTACTCTACATAATTAAAAGAGCCTAATCAGGTTCACTACAGAGTAATCATACATTGGTATCAACAGGTACGTACAAATACAGCACATTCTTTGGCCTGCACTACATGTTGATGTTTTTCTCACCCACTGAAATGACCATACAGATTATGATATTTTAAACCATCGTAAACAGTGGCTTTGATGCAAAATTTTGTTCAGCAAATCAATCAGAAAATGCCTCTTTTTTTCTAAAACTTTAGTGGAATAAACATACCAGAGCAAACTGCAGAGTAAAACTGGAAGCTGGGGAGCCATTCCAAACATCCCACATCTAAACAGTTTATTATAGGATAATATATTATATTATATTATATTATATTATATTATATTATATTATATTATATTATATTATATTATATTATATTATATTATATTATATTATATTATATTATATTATATTATATTATATTACAGGAGTATTCTTTAGAGTTCTGGACTTGGACTTGGTGCTGAATCAGAATGTCATTATTGAACACAGAGGTGTGCAGGCTGTGGCTGACTTGGGAGTGTCTGATTATTTCTTCAGGAAGAGGATACATTTTCTATCTTCCATCATGGAATGATATGATAGAGGTATTTAGATTTTTTCCCTGTGTCCTGTCCAGCTGTAAAGCAATCAGAGCTGATGTCTGATTACCAAAAACAAGCCTTACAGTTTTTAGATCCAGTTACAATGCCCTACCTCATATCAAAATATTATGAGAAATAATTTTGGTAAATTTTAATCCCAATTTTACACACAGATTGAAATGAAAAAGAAAGGGGGAAAATAAAAGGACATGGTGGAGGCAAAAAATTTCACAAAAATAAACAATAACAGATTAAAAAAATCTGCTTCAAAACCTGCAAAAAGAATGAGAAAGAAAAGAACCAACGAAAATCAAACAGAACCAAAATATCACGGCGTCTAACATA
>SSNQ01033700.1:0-17748 GCA_006942095.1 Nothobranchius kuhntae | reverse complement strand
CCATTTAAAACCCATAAGTGCTATTGACTTGACTCCTTCTTCTGGTAGTAGGGGCTGTTAATTGGAGTATTTTAAAACAGACCTGAGCTCTCTAGGACATTCAGAAGAAAAGTTATGAGCCTCCAAAGGTGTATCCGGACATGTGTCTTTGACACCACGCCCGGTGACCTTTGGGACATGATTTGATCCCCTTAGGAATGTGCTATCATCATGAAACGTTCAGATCACTTACAACTCCATAGATTCCCCCTTCCTGTTATGTTTCAGCCTGATTGGACCTTGTTTTCACAGAAATGTAAACAGAACAATGTGAGATTTTGAATGTACAACCACTTTATTACAGCTGCCATTTAAAAATTATACATTCTTTGGACTCCATTTATGGATTATAAGTAGCACACCATTATTTTGAGTACAATAAAACAGACCTGACTTCTCACTAAGGTGTCACATTCAATTTCTCACTTTGTGATGTACACGACTGCAGCCAGGAGCACAGATGCTGCATGAGCAGCTGAACAAACTCTTGTGCCAGGTGACAAAGACGAGTCCAATAGAGGTTCTGGTCAGCAGGGAGCTGCTCCTGTGTACTGTCCCAGTCAGAAGTTATTTCCACGGCTTTGGATCGCTACAATGTCAAACACACACACACACACATACACATACACATACACACACGAGAGGATATGGAGGAGGCTGGTTTGGACTTGGAGAGACATGACTCCTTTCAAGACATGTGGATGGATTTGAAGGAATAATGTTTACTCCGCTTGGGAGTCACCGTGTTTCTGCAGCCAGTTGAGTCCTATAACAAGAGGAGACTGTTTGAGACACTGTGCTTGAGCTTTGCCTGTTAAACAACTGCGATCAGCCTCATATTTGGACAAGTGTTGTCATGGTCTGCGTCAGCCCCTTCCCTTTTTGTGCCTCCTGGTGTCCTCCATCCCTCTCTAGATTCCCTCTTGTGTCCCTTTGTTCCCCAGCTCCTCTTGTGCTCCACTCCAGGATCTCCCCTTGTGCTCTCTTAGCGCCCTCATGTGTCCTTGTCTGCATCCCTGTTATGTGTCTTATGCTGTAGCTCTTTGGCGCCCTCATGTGTCCTTTTTCTGCGTGTCAGTTTAGTGTCTTATGTTTGTAGTCCTTTAAGTCTATTCCTCCCAGGTCTTGTGTCGTCTCATTCATCCCCAGGTCCTCCAGGTCTCATTTACATTCTGTGTCCTTTTAGTCCCCAGCTTCTTTGTCCCCAGCTCAACATGTGTGTGAGATTCAGCCTCCTGCTCAGTATTTGTGTGTAGTTCTGTGTGTGTGTGTGTGTGTTAGTCCTTCCCGCAGCCCTTAGGTTTAGTTTTGGTGTCTTAGAGTTTCTTAGGTTTATTTGGCCCTCCTCTGTTTCTGTTTGCCCATTTTGATTATTAGGTTCACCTGTCTTCCCTCCAGCTCTCACTTCACACACCTGCTGCCATTTTCCCTAATCACTTCTCCCTGTGTATATAAGCTCTGTCTGGTCTGTGTCTGATGTCGGTTCATTGTGGTATGTTGTCTGCGTTGCTCGTGCTCTGTATGAACTTTGTCTCCAGGTTTTTGTGCTTTAAGAAGAGCTTTGGGTGTTCCTGTTCTCCAGGACGTTTTGGACTTTGGCTCGCTGCCTCGGATTACTTTTTTTCTTTGTCCTAAAATAAAAGGATTTTACTTTGAACCACCTTCTGCCTTTTGACATCCTGGGTTCTGCGTTTTGGGTCCAAACCATCCTCCTCAAATCGTGACAAGTGTCATCTGTGGCACACCTGAAAGTGCAGTACAAATTTGAAGCCAATCGAACAAAAAAAATTCCAACCTATTGCCCCTTTAATTTTTTAGCTCCGGTCACTTTAAAATCATTTTCTTCTAAACCGTAGGTGCTGAAATGACCGTTCCATTTAAAAAGGATTCACTTTTAGTCCCCCCAAAGACACATCCTAGTTTTACAGCTGTTGCATTACCTCTAGGGCAGTCTAGCTGACCTCTGCACGCCAAGATGATCCTTCCCATTAGGTTTGGCTGGCTGGAGGAGGTGAAGTCATCCAAAGTGTGTTACTGTGGACCCAAAGAGGAGCTTTTAGTTGTTTTTTGCACAAGCATCAGCTGAGGCTTAGCTTTTAAAATTGATTTGAGCCAACACTCACCTGAGATGCTGCACGATTAGCATGAAGGTTTAATGGGTTAACTGGTGCAGAGCTAGTCTCCCAGTCTTCCAGCAGGTGCATCCATGTTTCACGGTGTTTAATCCTTAAAGGATGCTTCTGATGTCCTACTCAGGTGTGACAGTCATGCAGTGTTGACGTTTTTACCGCGTGTCTCTGCTATGTTTTGGTCACGTGAACAGCTGCGCAAAGCTGCTGTCACAGACGCGCGTTTTGCTGAGTCCGGGGAGCGATCAGATCGTTCCAAATGATTGTGCAGTGTCCAGGAGCCTTCTGTTCATCAACACGTGTAGATTTCAATGATCATACCACTAGATTGTCTGCTAACGGCTTGCTGTCTGCGCAAATGTAACAGACTCTAAGGGTTACTTGTGGCTCAACTATCAGATTTACCTCGCTTAACAGTCAAAGTAAATATAGTCAAAGTTTTGGACCAGTAGGTTCGGCTACACACAGAAGAGGTGAAAAGGAATGAGACTCAAGACAATGTTTAAAGTATTTTAGAACTACCAGCTGGATGAATTTAATAAAGAAAATTTGAAAAGAGAAAACAAAATTATTTCATACCGAAATATCTTTCTTTTTGGTACCAACAGTTTGAGTAACAATACTGTTCCGCAATCACAATTATTCTTGTTTCTTTCCCTGGGTGCACCCTTTTTAGTAAATCAATTTGTCTTTCAGCTCAGATCAGCAAAATTTCAATACACGATATCTGCTTGACAAGTGTATAACCTTCAACTTCCTGCAACAAAAAAAAAATAAACCTCCACTTTTGTCGAAGTGGCTCCGACTTGAAACACACCAAATCGCCTCTTGTATGACGTTGTGTAGAGTCCCAAAAAAAAAAAAAGAGTCCTAAATAATAAAGCGTGATGTCCAAAGGTCCAAGGGAATGTGTGCGTGTATGTGAAAGGGAAACGAGAGCAGATTGGTGTAATGGGGTCCTTTCGATGCACTCCTACCACACTCCACTGTGCAGTGAGGTGAGAAGAAGGCGCTGTTGATCTGACTTATCCACGGGCTTGGCTCACCATCAACATCAGAATGTTCATGCATCACACAAAAAACCTGACCTGTCAATGACAGCGTCAATGAACAAAATGAATTGTTGAATTGAATTCAATTTCACAGTCTATTCGCACATACCAGTGTTTTCTTTGGAACATTAACCATGTTTACAATAAAACAAATAGGTGAAATGTGCATTTTTCTTGCATTTCTTTCTAATGCTTTTTTTCAGTTTTCCCTTACAACAACCATTCACATCTTTTATCAATTTCTTAATAAAATATACAAATATACAAACAAGTTTCAGAATTATAAAATACTATTTATTTTCATACAGAACTTTAACACTTGCTTTTAGTAAACATTTTACTCTTAGTAACCTATAAAAAGTGCAAATAAACATTTAACAGGTGGAATGAGTTGCTCACCGATCTCACGAGGGGGCAGCACAGCAGCACAAAATGGCGCCGCCTCTAAACTCTGGCTTTCTACAACCAGAAGTGCAAAAAGAACCAACCTAGTAAATATCGTTTTACTCAACGGCTCCTTTATGAGTAAACATGTAGAAACTATTTTTTATGGTCGCAAAGACACCTAACTCTTCATTTTGTACCTTTTTTTTCCCGAAACTCCGTGTCTGCTCGCTCAGTTGATGCGTTCTGATCAGGTGCTCCAGCCAAAAGAATTAACGGAAGGTCTGCAACCCAACACGGAGAAGATGGGCGGGACATGCGGGGTTTAGCCGCAGCTCATTGGCTAAGAGCGATGCCTTCATTTCTCCTGGGAGTTAACCCTTTTTATGCTGGATCCGTAGGCTATTCAGATACAACTAAACGTAGCTCTTAAACTAATAGCTTATTTCTATTTTATTATTATTATTTATTTATTTTCATAGAGATTGACCTCTAATATTTAAGGTACATTTATATGTGGGTTACACCAAGCTCACCACCATCTCCGTGCGCACAGGTTGTTCACGCTTGGCTGCCTCCTCTCGTCGTGTCCCGTTTTATCAGCGCAGCTGCCCAGAGATTCCCGTTACATCCGTCCTCTTGTCGTTTTATCAGCGCAGGTAGGTGTGCAGTGTTTCCCGTTACATCCGCGGTGTTGTTGTGCGCTCCCAGCTGACATCCGCGTCCCGTTCCATTGGCACAGTTGTCGCGCGCTTCTCAGCTCCGCCCAGTCACCGGCATTGGCTCAGTTGGCGCGCGCTTTGTGGTNACATCCAATCTCCCTCCAGTGTTATTCTTCATCTCCCCCCTCCACTCCTCTACAGACTTTCGGCCAACAGATGCGCAGTAGGACACGCCTGCAATGTGTGGCCAGTGTCCAGCCGCTTGGGCTGACCACATCTGCTGCAGGTGTACTGCAGGCGGGCTGTCTTTGATGGTGGAGCCTGCACGCCAGCAGCAGCTGCAGCAGTAGCCTCCGCTACCTTCCTCTATGAACGAAGTCGACCTAGGCATAGACATTCTCTTAATTATCTTTGGAGCTCATGACTTCAAATAAAAGTGTTTAAATTCTTGCAGTGAGCTTTTATTGTGAAGTTCCTTTCTTTACATGTCCATGTGTACAGCAGGTTGTTGTTTAACACATTTAGATTGTTGGTATTCTTGTCGGATCATTTATTTACTGAAGAAAAGAGCTTGGTCCCTCAGCTCCTCGACGCATCCAATCTCCCGTCCTTTTCAGGTGTAGATAGCACATCTTTGGAGGAGTTTACAGGAAACCAGGAGCTTGGATGAGGAAATTAATAAACCACTGAGGACGAAGAAGGTTAGAAATAGTGTGACAGGACAAAAATCCCAACAACAAACCAGGTGTGGTTCACAGGTAAACAGCCAGCAAACGTGGAGCGAAAACCTCTTGTCACACGTGTGAGGAGAAACTCTCTGCTGCTGAGCAGCAGGCGGTGGAGTGGATTTTATACAAGCCACCTTTATTACACGTTAGAGAACATCACAAATATGTTTGAGTTCAGCAGTGTCACCGGTTCATTATTGGGTTTCTTCATCGACTCCACAGAACTAAGGTTCTCTGTCTAAAGTCCAAAATACACTTTATTAATCCCAGAAGGAAGATAAGTGTTGTCCTAACTAATTCTTCAAAGCAGTTGTAACAGCCTCTTGGGGTTACTTGTGGCTCAACTATCAGATTTACCTCGCTTAACAGTCAAAGTAAATATAGTAGAAGTTTTGGACCAGTAGGTTCGGCTACACACAGAAGAGGTGAAAAGGAATGAGACTCAAGACAATGTTTAAAGTATTTTAGAACTACCAGCTGGATGAATTTAATAAAGAAAAATTGAAAAGAGAAAACAAAATTATTTCATACTGAAATATCTTTCTTTTTGGTACCAACAGTTTGAGTAACAATACCGTTCCGCAATCACAATTATTCTTGCTTCTTTCCCTGGGTGCACCCTTTTTAGTAAATCAATTTGTCTTTCAGCTCAGATCAGCAAAATTTCAATACACGATATCTGCTTGACAAGTGTATAACCTTCAACTTCCTGCAACAAAAAAATAAACCTCCACTTTTGTCGGAGTGGCTCCGACTTGAAACACACCAAATCGCCTCTCGTATGGCGTTGTGTAGAGTCCAAAAAAAAGAGTCCTAAATAATAAAGCGAGATGTCCAAAGGTCCAAGGGAATGTGTGCGTAAATGTGAAAGGGAAACGAGAGCAGATTGGTGTAATGGGGTCCTTTCGATGCACTCCTACCACACTCCACTGTGCAGCGAGGTGAGAAGAAGAAGGCGCTGTTGATCTGACTTATCCACGGGCTTGGCTCGCCATCAACATCAGAATGTTCATGCATCACACAAAAACCTGACCGATCTCACGAGGGGGCAGCACAGCAGCACAAAATGGCGCCGCCTCTAAACTCTGGCTTTCTACAACCTTTTTTTCCCGAAACTCCGTGTCTGCTCGCTCGGTTGATGCGTTCTGATCAGGTGCTCTAGCCAAAAGAATTAACGGAAGGTCTGCAACCCAACACGGAGAAGATGGGCGGGACATGCGGGATTTAGCCGCAGCTCATTGGCTAAGAGCGACGCCTTCATTTCTCCTGGGAGTTAACCCTTTTTATGCTGGATCCGTAGGCTATTCAGATACAACTAAACGTAGCTCTTAAACTAATAGCTTATTTCTATTTTATTATTATTATTTATTTATTTTCATAGAGATTGACCTCTAATATTTAAGGTACATTTATATGTGGGTTACACAAAGCTCACCACCATCTCCGTGCGCACAGGTGGTTCACGCTTGGCTGCCTCCTCTCGTCGTGTCCCGTTTTATCAGCGCAGCTGCCCAGAGATTCCCGTTACATCCGTCCTCTTGTCGTTTTATCAGCGCAGGTAGGTGTGCAGTGTTTCCCGTTACATCCGCGGTGTTGTTGTGCGCTCCCAGCTGACATCCGCGTCCCGTTCCATTGGCTCAGTTGTCGCGCGCTTCTCAGCTCCGCCCAGTCACCGGCATTGGCTCAGTTGGCGCGCGCTTTGTGGTAATCTCCGCCCATTCACCAGCCAATTACCTCTTTCTTGGAGTTCATCTACAGGTAAGCATCGTGTCCACGTTTCTCTGTAATAATTAAATCGTTTAAAGTGCAATTTTACCCTGAACAGTGAATAGAACATGTGCATGAAGTTGTCATCTAGTAGTGTTTGTCATGTTAAAGTTGTAGTTCCTTGCAGTAAGCTCAACAGAGTGCTAAAATCCACCTTTTCTCACAGTGAAATCAGTGCAAATCAATCTCATTTAATAAAATGGAAAGAGTTTAGCAGCACAACACACAGATAAACTACAGGTTGTATAAATATAAATGACTACAATGCATTACATGTCCAAAAGTGTTTGACGCTTTTAATAAGCTGTGCAGGAAGTTCTCTTAAAGCAAAGGGTTTTAGCCACTAGAGGGTGTCATTTTGTAGTCTTTGTCATGTTAAAGTTGTAGTTCCTTGCAATAAGCTCAACAGGTTAGCTGTTACACTGTGTTATTACATTTATGACAGCTTGACATGAGCACACACCAGTGTTTACACAGGATTTGGTGTGGAACAAAGCATTTACTGGACAAGGAGACTTCTGTGACTTTCTGTAGCTTCACACAAGGGTCAAAAATTAACACTTTCTTCTATTTCCCGTCCTTAGGCACACTGACATCATACATCAAACATACATACCTTAGTGACCATGGGATCCAAGTACCACAACTGCCCCATCTGTGGCCACCCCTTCGCAGCTCTCTCCCACCATCTCAAAAGGGCCCACAAGGTGGACAACGGCGAGGAGCGTCAGCTGCTGCTCAAGCTGGCAAGCAAGCGGGTGTTCTTCCGTTATGAGCCCTGCCCCGTCTCTGGGTGCACCTACATGTCGTCCAGGTGTGATAAACACCTGGAAAGCAGCCACCCGGAGCTCTCCAAGGAGCAGCTGCAACGGGCTGTAGACACCGCCCAGAGACGGGTGACCATCCTCCAGCTGGCAGCCCTCAGGGCCACTGCCCCTCACCCACCAATGGTCAGCCAGCTGGACCAGGAGGAGGACGACTCTGACGTCTGGTTAGAGGAGGAGGCGGAAGCGCAGGCCAGCTGCCAGGGCTGCAACACCCTCCAGCGAAAGTACGAGGGTGTCAAGCGGCAGC
Organism: Nothobranchius kuhntae; assembly: GCA_006942095.1. Taxonomy (NCBI): domain Eukaryota; kingdom Metazoa; phylum Chordata; class Actinopteri; order Cyprinodontiformes; family Nothobranchiidae; genus Nothobranchius; species Nothobranchius kuhntae. The sequence continues at coordinate 9,913 of SSNQ01033700.1, read as the reverse complement.
TGGACAACCTGCGGAAGGTCTTCCGCCTCTACCACCGCAGGGTCTCCAGGTTCGAGCGGAGGACTGGGAAAGTGAGTTACACATGCTTATAAATTCTATTTAACTCATGAAATAATACTCAGCAAGCACGTGATCAAGTTGCTCCTTTAAACCACGTGTTTTATCATTGAATTTTTTCTGATGTACAGCACTTTGTGCTGTCTCTGACTGCTGTAAATGTGCTATATTTATAAACTGGACAGTGACAATCACATGTAATAACCATTTTGTTTATTTTTCTTGGCTTTTTTGTTTTTTTTTAGAAATTCACTAAAGACCTCCCTGTTCCGGAGGAGGTGGACGTGCGTCCATCCCCGTCAGCCGCAGCAACGCAGAGCCCGGGAGGAAGTTCTGCTGCAGCTGGCAGACGCCCTTCCACCCAGCACGCTGTCAGACGCCCTTCCACCCAGCACGCTGTCAGACGCCCTTCCACCCAGCACGCTGTCAGACGTCCTTCCTCCGTGCACGTCCGTCCACCACCGCCTGCCTTGACCTCTTCTTCTGAGACCTCCTCCCCTTCATCGTCACCGACAACCTCCCCACCATCACCACCACCNCTCTAAGGGTTACTTGTGGCTCAACTATCAGATTTACCTCGCTTAACAGTCAAAGTAAATATAGTCAAAGTTTTGGACCAGTAGGTTCGGCTACACACAGAAGAGGTGAAAAGGAATGAGACTCAAGACAATGTTTAAAGTATTTTAGAACTACCAGCTGGATGAATTTAATAAAGAAAATTTGAAAAGAGAAAACAAAATTATTTCATACCGAAATATCTTTCTTTTTGGTACCAACAGTTTGAGTAACAATACTGTTCCGCAATCACAATTATTCTTGTTTCTTTCCCTGGGTGCACCCTTTTTAGTAAATCAATTTGTCTTTCAGCTCAGATCAGCAAAATTTCAATACACGATATCTGCTTGACAAGTGTATAACCTTCAACTTCCTGCAACAAAAAAAAATAAACCTCCACTTTTGTCGAAGTGGCTCCGACTTGAAACACACCAAATCGCCTCTTGTATGACGTTGTGTAGAGTCCAAAAAAAAGAGTCCTAAATAATAAAGCGTGATGTCCAAAGGTCCAAGGGAATGTGTGCGTGTATGTGAAAGGGAAACGAGAGCAGATTGGTGTAATGGGGTCCTTTCGATGCACTCCTACCACACTCCACTGTGCAGCGAGGTGAGAAGAAGAAGGCGCTGTTGATCTGACTTATCCACGGGCTTGGCTCGCCATCAACATCAGAATGTTCATGCATCACATGAAAAACCTGACCTGTCAATGACAGCGTCAATGAACAAAATGAATTGTTGAATTGAATTCAATTTCACAGTCTATTCGCACATACCAGTGTTTTCTTTGGAACATTAACCATGTTTACAATAAAACAAATAGGTGAACTGTGCATTTTTCTTGCATTTCTTTCTAATGCTTTTTTTCAGTTTTCCCTTACAACAACCATTCACATCTTTTATCAATTTCTTAATAAAATATACAAATATACAAACAAGTTTCAGAATTATAAAATACTATTTCTTTTCATACAGAACTTTAACACTTGCTTTTAGTAAACATTTTACTCTTAGTAACCTATAAAAAGTGCAAATTAACATTTAACAGGTGGAATGAGTTGCTCACCGATCTCACGAGGGGGCAGCACAGCAGCACAAAATGGCGCCGCCTCTAAACTCTGGCTTTCTACAACCAGAAGTGCAAAAAGAACCAAACTAGTAAATATCGTTTTACTCAACGGCTCCTTTATGAGTAAACATGTAGAAACTATTTTTTATGGTCGCAAAGACACCTAACTCTTCATTTTGTACCTTTTTTTCCCGAAACTCCGTGTCTGCTCCAGGGGCGGCGTTAGGCCCGGCTACTTGGGCTGAAGCCCCGGATCTAAATCGCGGAAGTAACATGCAGTACCAAAGTCCAACAGAGAGAGCGCAACTGGCAGTAGTTTGTAAAGTCCCATTTAGTCTCCGCATTTGACCCATCCCCTGGGGGAGCGGTGAGTTGCAGACACGCTGCGCTCGGGAACTATTTGGTGGTTTAACCCCCCAATCCAACCCCTTAATGCTGGGTCCCATTTTTCTCAAAATCTTTGGTATGACCCGACCAGGAGTCGAACCCCTGATCTCCCGATCTCAGGGCGGACACTCTACCACTAGGCCACTCAGTCGGTATACAGCCTGCCTGAGTCTCCACCACTGAAGAAAAGCCCTTCAGCAGCCGGCTTCTTCTACAGTCTCTGTCTGAAACGCATGAGTGAAGATGGACATACGGACGTTTTTTAGACCAAAAGTACAACGACAGAACCCCAGCTCTGATGAGACTGGTGTTGACTCAGGTTTGTGAGTCTTATTTGAAAATATTTGTTGTGCTGCTGGTTTGCCTAAAGTTAGCTTACTATCAGGTAAAGTTGTTGGAGAAAGAAGGGAATATTTACCATCATCTCACACTAAACACTAACAGGAACAATACTCTGCCCTGAATATATGTAGCTGAATATGTAGCTTCAGATTAAACATTATGTGGTACAAGATATATATATATATATGATGTTGACTAGTGCGTGTCACGTGTGTGCGCGCATGCGTGTGTGTGCGCGCGCGCGTGTGTGTGCGCGTGTGTGTTAAGCCCCGGATCTTCTTCAGTCCTAAATCCGCCCCTGGTCTGCTCGCTCAGTTGATGCGTTCTGATCAGGTGCTCCAGCCAAAAGAATTAACGGAAGGTCTGCAACCCAACACGGAGAAGATGGGCGGGACATGCGGGGTTTAGCCGCAGGTCATTGGCTAAGAGCGATGCCTTCATTTCTCCTGGGAGTTAACCCTTTTTATGCTGGATCCGTAGGCTATTCAGATACAACTAAACGTAGCTCTTAAACTAATAGCTTATTTCTATTTTATTATTATTATTTATTTATTTTCATAGAGATTGACCTCTAATATTTAAGGTACATTTATGTGTGGGTTACACCAAGCTCACCACCATCTCCGTGCGCACAGGTGGTTCACGCTTGGCTGCCTCCTCTTGTCGTGTCCCGTTTTATCAGCGCAGCTGCCCAGAGATTCCCGTTACATCCGTCCTCTTGTCGTTTTATCAGCGCAGGTAGGTGTGCAGTGTTTCCCGTTACATCCGCGGTGTTGTTGTGCGCTCCCAGCTGACATCCGCGTCCCGTTCCATTGGCACAGTTGTCGCGCGCTTCTCAGCTCCGCCCAGTCACCGGCATTGGCTCAGTTGGCGCGCGCTTTGTGGTTATCTCCGCCCATTCACCAGCCAATTACCTCTTTCTTGGAGTTCATCTACAGGTAAGCATCGTGTCCACGTTTCTCTGTAATAATTAAATGGTTTAAAGTGCAATTTTACCCTGAACAGTGAATAGAACATGTGCATGAAGTTGTCATCTAGTAGTGTTTGTCATGTTAAAGTTGTAGTTCCTTGCAGTAAGCTCAACAGAGTGCTAAAATCCACCTTTTCTCACAGTGAAATCAGTGCAAATCAATCTCATTTAATAAAATGGAAAGAGTTTAGCAGCACAACACACAGATAAACTACAGGTTGTATAAATATAAATGACTACAATGCATTACATGTCCAAAAGTGTTTGACGCTTTTAATAAGCTGTGCAGGAAGTTCTCTTAAAGCAAAGGGTTTTAGCCACTAGAGGGTGTCATTTTGTAGTCTTTGTCATGTTAAAGTTGTAGTTCCTTGCAATAAGCTCAACAGGTTAGCTGTTACACTGTGTTATTACATTTATGACAGCTTGACATGAGCACACACCAGTGTTTACACAGGATTTGGTGTGGAACAAAGCATTTACTGGACAAGGAGACTTCTGCGACTTTCTGTAGCTTCACACAAGGGTCAAAAATTAACACTTTCTTCTATTTCCCATCCTTAGGCACACTGACATCATACATCAAACATACATACCTTAGTGACCATGGGATCCAAGTACCACAACTGCCCCATCTGTGGCCACCCCTTCGCAGCTCTCTCCCACCATCTCAAAAGGGCCCACAAGGTGGACAACGGCGAGGAGCGTCAGCTGCTGCTCAAGCTGGCAAGCAAGCGGGTGTTCTTCCGTTATGAGTCCTGCCCCGTCTCTGGGTGCACCTACATGTCGTCCAGGTGTGATAAACACCTGGAAAGCAGCCACCCGGAGCTCTCCAAGGAGCAGCTGCAACGGGCTGTAGACACCGCCCAGAGACGGGTGACCATCCTCCAGCTGGCAGCCCTCAGGGCCACTGCCCCTCACCCACCAATGGTCAGCCAGCTGGACCAGGAGGAGGACGACTCTGACGTCTGGTTAGAGGAGGAGGCGGAAGCGCAGGCCAGCTGCCAGGGCTGCAACACCCTCCAGCGCAAGTACGAGGGTGTCAAGCAGCAGCTGGACAACCTGCGGAAGACCTTCCGCCTCTACCACCGCAGGGTCTCCAGGTTCGAGCGGAGGACTGGGAAAGTGAGTTACACATGCTTATAAATTCTATTTAACTCATGAAATAATACTCAGCAAGCACGTGATCAAGTTGCTCCTTTAAACCACGTGTTTTATCATTGAATTTTTTCTGATGTACAGCACTTTGTGCTGTCTCTGACTGCTGTAAATGTGCTATATTTATAAACTGGACAGTGACAATCACATGTAATAACCATTTTGTTTATTTTTCTTGGCTTTTTTGTTTTTTTTTAGAAAATCACTAAAGACCTCCCTGTTCCGGAGGAGGTGGACGTGCGTCCATCCCCGTCAGCCGCAGCAACGCAGAGCCCGGGAGGAAGTTCTGCTGCAGCTGGCAGACACCCTTCCACCCAGCACGCTGTCAGACGCCCTTCCACCCAGCACGCTGTCAGACGTCCTTCCTCCGTGCACGTCCGTCCACCACCGCCTGCCTTGACCTCTTCTTCTGAGACCTCCTCCCCTTCATCGTCACCGACAACCTCCCCACCATCACCACCACCACTCTCCCCACTCTCCCCACCATCACCACCACCGTCCCGGCCATCCAAGACGCCCAGGGTCTCTTGGGAAAGCGTCTCGGCAGGCGTCGGCAGACAGGCCGGCAGCGTCGCCCCGTCCTCTGGCCAGAGCGAAGGAGGGGACTCTGCTCCACCGGCCAAGAGGACCAGGAAGGTGCACCACACCGGTGGCAGCCCGTCTTCCCCGGAGTCCCACCAAGAGCCCCTGTCGCCACGGGAGTTGGCAACGACGCCTCGCCCGAGTCCCGCCTCGTTGCTGTCCGGGTTCTCGGCAGCGATGCGTTAGTTTTCTTATCTGTTTACCTCACGTCTCGATGAATATCCTTCCCAAAGGATTCCTCCTTGTTAATTGCTACGTGAACGTGTCTCCACAGATCAATACCTTGACGACTACCGCTGCTTCCTCAAAGGGGTCCAGCACACACACAAGCAGGTGGACAACGTGGCCTCCAAAGTCATGAGGGTCAGGAGGTTCCTGAATTTCATGACGGTGGGGGCCCTTAAGGTGTGGGACTGGACCTTCCTGTCACGCACGCAGTCATCGTGGAGTAAGTGTACATCACCTGCAGTCAGGCAAAATCACAAAGAAAAACAAAGTGTTGAGCTTTTTCTATTATGTTCTCTTCAGGTGGGTCGGGCATCTGAGGAAATGTGGCAAGAAGGTGACCACCGTCACCTTCTACCTCAGGAACATTTACTCCTTTATGAGGTACTTCAAGGAGACGCCACCACCTCAGTGCCGGCTGAAGAGCACGCAGGTCACTGCAGTGATGCGCACCATCCTGCAGTGCATCAGGCCTCTTCTCAGGGATGTCAGCGTACATCAGATGAAGGTGAAGGCGGCCAAACAGTTGCGGCTCATCCCCACGTCCGACCTCCGCCTCTGCTGCGAGCGCTGCCGTCAGGCCATTCCCGGGGTGCTGGGTAAGAATCGGTGATGTCGGTGTTTACGCTTTGGAGGATGTCACGATGGGTGACAGGTTCTGTCGAGCGGAGATGTTAAACAGAGCTCACTTGTGTTTGATCTTCACAGAACAAGTGGAGAAGGAGCCGAGGGACCCGAAACTCCGCCACCGCTTGTTCGGCTACTTCGCTGCTCTGATTGCGTCCATATATGGACACCGGACGGGCGTTATCGCCAATATGAAGGTGGCAGAGGTGACGGACGCCCGAAGCCAGTACAAACCCGGTGGCCCCGGGTTTATCATCAACGTTAGTAGAAAAACACTCCTTTGTCTTTGCTTTGGGCATCGTTTCTCTTGTGTTTAACCACGAGGTGTCCTCTGTTGCAGATCGCGGAGCACAAGACGAACAGGTTCTTTGGGTACGCGCAGGTCTTCCTCAAAGAAGACGAGTTCCAGTGGATGGAAAGGTGGCTGGCCGTCCGAAAGGCGCTCAAGCCAGACGGAAATCTCGTCTTCTTTGGAGCCACTGTGCGCCAAAACAAGAACTTGGTCCCCTTCCTCCAGGCGGCGTGGGAGGAGATGGGGCTGGCAGGGAAGCCCATGTTCACTGAGCTCAGGAACGCCGTAGCGTCATATGTGAGTTGTTTACCAGCATTGACGTGTGACTCTATATGTCGCACTTTGTGTAGATGAGCTCTTAACCAACCACAGCCAGCAAGTTATTTGCTGGACTAAAGACAAAAATACTCACTGCATTTTCATGTGTCTCTTCTTTGCTTCACGGCTTCAGGCCAAGGAAAAGCACACTCCCAGGGTGAGGGAGATGATCTCGGCGGCCATGTGCCATGACATGCGCACGGCCAACAAATTTTATTCTGTCTTCCTGGACCCTTTCAAGAGCGGCGCCGTCAGGGACATGTTTGAAAAATCCACACTGGAGGAGGACACTACCCGGGAGGATCCGTTCGACATGACGGCCGAACTGCAAATGATCTTGCCGAGCGAAACGGACTCTGCGGAGACCTCCGCTTTTACACCTCAGCTCCCTCAGGCCAAGAAGGCCCGGCGGCGTCACAACAGCTCGGAAACAGAGGAGGAGGGCCACGTCAGCTATCAGGAAAGCGGTACCTCGGAGTCTGAGGAGGAGGGAGACTCTCTGGAAGAGGACGAGGGCGACCGTCGTGGTGTAAGTTCATTCACACACTGAACGGATGTGTGTTGTTGAGCACTGTGACCCTCCCTCACCGCTTTATGATGATTTCATTATGTGTTCATTCTCCAGCAAACCACACCTGTCCAAGGCGCACAGCCGGAGACGACCGCCCCAGCGCTGCCTGGGCAACCTTCTGAGGTGAGTTCTTTCAGTCGCCATTGTTGACATCATCCTGGGTTCAGTTGCTTCTGGCTGTTAACCTTGAAGGCTGCTTTATGATGATGATGACTTTATCACTAATGTGTTCCACCCTAACCCTGGACAGCTGGAGCAAATGGAGGAACCGGAAGAAACGGCAGAACCTCAGCCGACTGCAGAACCTCATCCGACTGCAGAACCTCGGCAAACAGAGGAGCCTGAGCTGGCATCATCTCCCCTGAGCTCACGTGTGCCAGCTGTAAGTACAATTGAAAATTCTTCATCTGTCATTGAGCTCTATTGTCATTTCTAAACGTGAGTCTTTATCTTTTGCATGATCGCACACAGCGAAGAACCACCCGAAGGGCCAAGCCATTGTTGGTAAGCATTGTTCATTTCATATTTTGATCATTATATGTTTTCCTGTTTGGAAATAACTAATGAATCCATGCTTTCGTTCTTTTTTAAACACAGAAACAGTTTTGTTTACCTGTTTGTAGCTACGGTTTCGCCGACAGCTGCCGGCTTCTTCAGGCTGACGCTGATGGTGGCGCGTCACTTCCTTCTCCGTTTATCTGCGGGCAGCAGAGGACGTTGTCGCCCTCTACTGCCCGCTCTCCCCTCTCCGACGATGCAGTCCCATGCGTGGTCCAGCGTGTAAACTCCGTCGTCCCTGTTCATGGTCCCACATCCACGTCTCCTTATCTCAATTGCTTCCTTGATCCATCTTTTGTATTTTTGTTGTTCGGTGGTTATGATCCGTGTGTTGTCCCAGTCCATTATATGGTTTTCTCTTAAGCAATGATCTGTTACGGCTGACTTTTTTATTGTACTTTCTGCTTCTTCTTTTGCTGCTCTTATGTGTTTACGATTTGCCTCTTTCTCGCACTCCTTTCTGTGTTCTATTGTCCGTGTATTGAGTTGGCGTCCGGTTTCTCCTATGTATGTTTTATTGCATATTTTGCATGGGATTTCGTAGATGACTCCACATTTTTGTCCAGCTGATATTTTGTCTTTTGGGTGTACTAGTCTGTTTCTAACTGTTGTGTATGGTTTTGTTGGTGTGTTTATGTTGTGCTTTTTCATTGTTGCTCTTATTTTTTCCNNGAGGAGCCTGAGCTGGCATCATCTCCCCTGAGCTCACGTGTGCCAGCTGTAAGTACAATTGAAAATTCTTCATCTGTCATTGAGCTCTATTGTCATTTCTAAACGTGAGTCTTTATCTTTTGCATGATCGCACACAGCGAAGAACCACCCGAAGGGCCAAGCCATTGTTGGTAAGCATTGTTCATTTCATATTTTGATCATTATATGTTTTCCTGTTTGGAAATAACTAATGAATGTTTTCTGTTTTCCTATACACATCAGCGTCAGTATCCCAAGGTCCTCCTGAGCCCGCTGAAACTCACAGCCAAGAAAAAAAGTGAGCAGGCAAGGCGGACGCTACGCTTCAAGATGAGGGTAGTCTTGTAGTTTATTTCATTTGTTTCATTTGTTATTTTACACCCTGTGGCTGTTTTTTGTTCACTGTCATGCAACAGTCTCATTTTGTTTACTTCATCTTTTATTAGAAAACTCCTAAGTCTGTGCTATTAAAGCAGAGTTTTTGAAAACATGCTGTTTTGTATTTCACACACACACACACACACACACACACACACACACACACACACACACACGCACTTGACCTTTTCCATAAAAATGTAGGTAAAATTAGAAACTTTTGCCATTTGCTCTACAAATGTAGGTAGAATGACATGCTTTTGCCATTTGCCCTACAAATTTAGGTAAAATGACAAACTTGACATTTGCACTCTCACTACTATGTCATTAAAATTACTAATTACGATTATTACTAATTACTAATTACTATGTCATTAAAATAGCAAACTTTTGACATTTCTATTACAAATGGACCGTATGGCACTGAACTAGGCTGACAATATAAGTCCAAAGTGTGCTAAGTCAAAATTATGCAAGGTGAACTTTTGGACCTTATTTCACCACCTTAGCAAGATGCTGTCAGGATCAAACTTGGATGGGATTTTTATTACAAACTAGACCCTTTCTACAGTACTTATGCTGAAATCAGGGGCCTGACCACATTTTTCTGGGTTCCATTTAAATACAGTTAAATTTGTGGACTCTTGTTAAATAAATGGCAGGCATTTTTTAGAGTGTCCCTGTAAAGACAACACGTCTGTACCTTGATTTGAGGCAGACAACTGGACCCAAACAGGTGTCCTTTGATTGACAAAATGGGAGTTGTTGTCCATTGACCTGACAAATGTATGTGAAATGGCAATGTGCCATTTGCTGGACTAATGTAGGGACATTCTCTCACATACATCCCTTTGGCTGATTAGTTAGAAAGTAGGAAATCTAGGAAACAGTTTTTCTGGAAGACGGAGAAAACATGCACCATGCAGGAAGGTTAGAGAGAGAAAGGGCAAGAAATTATTCAAATAAAATCAAGAAAACAAAACAAAGTGCTTGAAAAGAAAAAAGTAGGTAGATTTATCCCCAATACACATTTTTACCAGTGAAAAGCAATAATATATAAGCATTTAATATTTATTCTAGTGATAGAATCAGATCACCCCAGAAGTCAGTCCCACATCCAGGGCCGTATCAAGGCATTTG
>SSNQ01033699.1:12311-29112 GCA_006942095.1 Nothobranchius kuhntae | reverse complement strand
TCATAATTTCATAAAAAGAACATTTTTCCAAGTGACATCCCTCAGAGAGACCGGGTTTCCAGACCGCTTCAGTGGGAGGAAATCTTACCGCATGCAACGTGGTTCTGCACTGCGCTGCAAACCCCTCAGATCTTCAGCCCACTGTCCACCGTGGGCGCTCCGAGCCGCGCTGAACACAGTGTCCAGTATAAAGCTCTGATGTTCTGATGGGAATCAAGTTACCTCTGCGATGTGCGTAAAGATTAAAATGTCAGCTCATCCATGCGCATCAGTGTGCGTCGGGGTAATTCTTTCAAAACAACCAACATCCTTGAGTTTATCCGTCAATATGTGGCAAGGTGGAGAAACGAGGGCCCGGGCGGGATTCGATCCCCAGACTCTGGGGTGAGAGTCATACGCTCTAACCAGTCAGCCAAAGGGACATCCCCTTGGCCAAGTAGCCGGGGCGCATGATCTATCGGGACACTGTGACAGGACACTCACACTGCCACACCTGATTATGAAACTTTGGCTGAATAGTGCTTGTTCCTGTCTCCAATGTGGCGACGCATCCAGGAACCTGTCTGAGGAGAAGCCCAGAATCTGACATCCTCCAGCTCAGGAAGCGCCTTTGATTATGCACAAGCGTGGCGCGTCAACCTGGTCTCACAGTAAGACCAGGTTGGACCTGTTCAGGTTTATGCAGACAATCTACATTTAGAATTGGCATACAGATGTAAAATTAATGCAGTAATATAAAGCATTTTATTTAAATATCCATTCATTATTTTACAAGCACAGAGAGCCGCATCAGATGGATGGAAGAGCCGCATGCGGCTCCAGAGCCGCCAACCCCTGTGCTAGCCTACTTTATTGTCCCCAGCAATTTTTAAACCCCACTCAAGTGTATGGATATTGTCCCCAGCAATTCTGAAAACAAACTGACGCCCTTGGTGGTCATGCTGTTGGTTTCTATAGATCTATGGCTGAGTCTATAATGGTTAAAAGTGAGTATCCAAATTCAATTTTCTTTCAATTCCTAGAGATATTAGAATTTTACCATTTCTACACATTTTATGACTGATTTGAGTTAATTTTAAACTTCGATTTTACAATGCTAATCTCTAATTCCTTCTGTGGTACATCCACATATAGATTTGATTCAGTGTTTAATTTGTAAATCAAACGTTCCCGGAACGCAAATACTGACATCAACCTAAAGTTCCTTAAAGGTAAAACAGATGCTGGAACCCGCACGGGGGGTGACAATTGTTTTATGTTTTTGACAATTAAAATTGCGCCCACATTTTCAAATTTAACACATTTATTTTAACAACGGTAGTTTTTGCATCTTTACTGTTCCCCTGCTTCAGCCCTTCCCCCCTCCCCTGCGCAGCGGCCGCTAACTCACTGGTGCGCCTGCAGCCTCTCAGGGTTCTGCTGCTCTAAACATTGAAGAATAATTTCATTTTCTGTTCCTCACTTCTGATTACCTTCAATGGTGTCTGTTTGTTTCAACTACCAGTTATAAAAACAAACCTGTTTTTATTTCTGTCCTGTCTCTATTATCTTCAGCATCTCCTCTCAATCCTAAAGAAAAACTACTACCACCTAATGAGTCCCCTTTGAACCGCAGTTCAAAAAGATCTACCAACTGCAATAATAGCGGAGAGCGCACCAGCTGAAGCGGCCGGTGAAATCACCAGAGGACAAAACAGGTGATGCGCTCTGCTACGCAGCAGCGAACGCACGAGGCAAAAATAAGGCAGAAATCATGAAAGGAAATGAGCCGACATAAACGATCGCGTGTTAAATTTGTTTTTGAGGTGGCGACACTTTGAGAATGTTACTCTGGCCGTGCTCAGAACAAATCTTTCTAGAGCGCATCAACGATCAGAGCTCTGCGCCTCTCAGCTCAAAGTGATCCACGGAGAGTCCTCATAGATAATGTAATATAAGTAGAACCAGTATTGTTTTTGGGCTCCCCCTGGGTGTGTTGAGGGCTTCCAGGGAAGCCTGTCATATTTTAGTGTGAGCGGGGATCCCTTCAGCTCACAGTTCAAACCATGCATATAGCACAAGTTGGTCGTGTGAGTTGCCAGATCCTAGCAGACAGTTGCCGGAACGGTCCTTTCAAAATAAGATAGTTCCCGGATCTTGTTCCGGAGAGATCCGGCTCAAATTAAGCCCTGGTTTGATTACTAACAACACTGATTAACTGCTTGTGTTTCTTCTTTTATTGTATTACTTATGTTAAAGATACATTCAAAAATATATATATTTGCATTATATTGATTATCATTGATTACTTTAGTACAAGCCTTTTAAGATTTCTTTCCTTCCATTTTTATTTTTGCCGGTAATGATCTACTGATTATTTTGCCCTTCCTTTTTGATAACATTTTTGCTCAAAAGCTTTGACGTTTCTTTACATATATGATAGGGTTTTGTTTATTTTGTTCTTTTTGCAACACTTTTTCAGTACACGTAGTTTACTGCATCCACTCCTTTAAGCTGACCTCTTTTCACATAATCTCCATACACATAGCACATACAGGTACATATAGTCTTAGTGTTTTCTTTTTTATTTGTTCTTTTCCATCAGATGCCATCTGGGTCTACGGTTAAATGCCCTGTGTGTGTGTGTGTGTTTTGATACTTTGCTGAGTTTTGCCAGATATCCTCGCTTCCTGGGATAACATCACTGCTTCATCGCCTGGTTCTGCTGCTCTGGGTTGCAGTTCTTCTGGAGTTCTGGACATCCTATGGTTTTCCTGCTATTGGTTTTCTGGATCGCTGGGATCTGGTCTGTTTCTGCTAATGGCTCTGGTGTTCTTCTCATCGTTGTCCCTGATTTCACTAAAGCCTCTTTTATAAGAGAGACCATCATGTCATTACAGAGTGATAAATCTGAATTTGTGGGTCTCGTTAATGCGACAAGGAGCAAAGGGGAAAGGTGATAAAACTCGATTCTGATGCGCTTAGCCTCATAGTAATATTGCCGCATGAGCCCCTCGCCTCTGACGGCTAAACGTGTGTCAGCCTCGCTAATCCCTTTGTAGAGACTAGTAAAGTTTTTCTAGTTTTGTTATAAGAGGGTTTTCATTAATCTTGTATTGATTAGTAAGGTCTGAGCAGACGCTGGGGGATCTTAGTGCTTCTGCTCTTCCATTATTACAGTGGAAGTGACAGAAGTAACTTCATGTCCGTGTTGTTTCTTCGCTGCTCCCCTTTACAGGTAAAATCTCAGAATGTTATACATTATCAGAATGCTATACATTTTATATTAATGCTTGTGTTCATTAAACATGAGGAAAGGCCTGTGCAATGCTTTTATTTAAGCCTGAGTAAAGTTAGCACGGTTGGAAAGTTACATGTGCCAGTTTCTTTGCTAGCTGAACCTCGTGCCACTGAAATGGCGGCTGCAGGACAAGATTACAAAATTGTTGTGCTATGGTTATCATTAGGGAAATATGTTTTATGAATCCAGACTGTTTTAATTATTTTTTAAACACAAAAGAGTGATGTTAAATGTTGTAATTTTACAAAGGCATCATCTTGCCTACGTTTTCATATGATATATACATAATGCGTATTTTCATATTGTGTACATGTAATGCTGATGTTTTGCTGGAAGTTCATTATTACAGTGCAAATGATAGAAGTAACTTAGTGTCCGTGTTACTGACTGGCAGAACATATTACACAAGAAGAAAAGAGCACCAGGTGGAATGCGAGAAGGAAACAACAGAAAGACTCACAAGGACATCAAAGAAAAAAGCAGAGGAGCAAACCGTCAAGTCAGCCATCTCAGATCATTGCAAACGAAATAATCACATCATGGACTGGGATCAAGGGAAAATTATCAACACCGAGAACAACCGGTTCAAAATTTGGGTCAGAGAGGCAATAGAAATAAGGAAACAGGAACATTGGAACATGAACAGAATCGAGGGGGCCCATCAGCTGTTTCGCACCTGGGATTCGCTTCTCCAAACACCAGCCAGCGGAGGTGGGTGTGACCAACCCGGCAGATCTGGCAGATCCGGGTTGGTCGTGCCCACTAGAAGAACAGCTGATAAAGACGCATCACACAAACACCTATGACACTTCTGAAGAAGACTGCAGACGACAGTCGAAACATGTAAATAGGCAATTAGAAACACCTTCATATCTGAAGCAAAAATAACCTTGTTTAATAATAGGTTCAGCACCATGTTGAAAGGAACTGCAATCAATGTACACAGTTGGCAAATCCACACAGAGAGCTTGGTTGTAGTGGTGGTTGGGGTTCAGCAGGGTCTGGGGAGGGTTAGGTAATAGGACTGACGGGACAGCGTCGTCCGAGAAATGTTGGCACACATCCAGACCCATGCCAAGAGGACTACGGCAGTTTTGTGCGTAGCATACCTCAATGTCAAAGCGCTAAAGAGCAAGCAGCCATGATGCAATGCGTGCGTTGGTCACCACACCATCTCTGATGCATTGACTGTTAAGGAAGGTCAATGGCTGATGCTGAGTTTCAATGATGATTTTCTGTCCACCGATGTAGCTGGAAAAGTGTTTAACCACCCACATTGTGGAAAGCAAAGCTTTTTCACAGTCAGAATATTTTAACTCAGGACCGGACAAGAGCTTACTAGCATAGGCCACAACACGCCTGTCGCGGTTATATATTTGATAGATACCAGCACTCAAGCAGTTGGATGAGAACCCGACCTCAAGGTGGAACTCTTTGTCACAATCAGGAAGCGCCAGACACGGAGCTGAGCATAACGCGTCCATGGCCTGTTGCTGCAGCTCAGTCCACTCGAAAAGCACATCCTTTTTACGTAGGGTGGTCAGAGGTCTTGCCATCTCAGCGTAGTGTTCTTCGAACTGGCGAGAGTAGTTGCTCACTCCTAGAAAATTCCGAAGTTCAGAGACATTCGTAGGAGGTTTGATGGTGGCCACTCCATGAATTCTGCCATGTTGAGGCTGCACTCCCTGTGGTCCCACAAGGAAGCCAACAAACTGAACCTTTGACCTGCATCATTGACCTATGGCAAGAGAAATCTTTGCACCAGCAGCTGCAAGTTGACCCATGACATGGTCCAGCTCGGACAGGTGGTCATCCGAGGTACGCTTAAGTACAAGAATGCCGTCGACATAGATGAGGGTACCTCACTCTCGAGCATCAGGGCAGGCTTTGTCCAAGAAGATGTTGAGCTCAGCTGGTGAGTTGGAATAGCCAAAAGGACATTGAGTGAAGGTGTACTGGAGGTTGGTGAAAGTGAAGTCTAATTTATATTCAGATTTATGGACAGGGATTGTCCAGAATCCAGACGCAATGTCAAGAGTAGAGAAGTATTTAGCGTTTCTCGCCTTTGGAAGTTCTTGTTCCAGGTGCGACATCAGCCACCTAGACAAAGGAACTTGTTGGTTGAGTTTTCTGTAGTCAGTGGTCAGTCGCCACTTACCATTAGGTTTCTTTACCGGCCACAATGGAGCCGAGTAGGTGGTGTTGCAGGGTTGAATGATACCCTTTACCAAGAGGCTGTCAATGATTTCCTGGACCGGTCTCTGGGATGCCAGGGGAATCTTGTATTGATGCACAAAAGTCGGCGCTGCATGTGGCGATGTGGGAATCCTGACCTCATGGATAGTGGTTAGCCCACAGTCCAAGGAGTCGACTGAAAGAAACCTTGTATTTTAACAGAAGTTGCCGTAGTTTGTCTCGTTCAACTGCATTGGTCCACGACCTGTTCAATGTGAGAGAAAACATCAGAGGGCGGCTCTGGTGGAAGCTGTGGTTGTGGTGATGGAGGCTCTGAGCTCAGCAGGGAGCATGTGATTTCCCCATGCTCAGAGTCACCAACCGCAAGGTAGTGAGAGTCAAGGTCAGGAGGCAATACAAAGGGCAGGGGGTCTTCAAAACCCACCCAAAGTTCCCTCCTTTCCAGATCGATAAAAGCTTCAAGGCGCTTCAAAAGGTCAATGCCGAGAATCAAAGGCATGGCACCACGCTCACAGATGTGCACGGGATGTGTTAACGTCATAAGACCGATCGTGATGTGGAGAAGAGACCTGGATGACAAGATCATGTTACAAGGAGAGAATGATAAATGATAAATGACCCGCACTTGTATAGCGCCTCTCAGAGTAAGGACTCCAAAGCACTTTACACTACAGTGTATCATTCATCCATTCACACACACATTCACACACTGATGGTGATGAGCTACGAAGTAGCCACAGCTGCCCTGGGGCGCACTGACAGAGGCAAGGCTACCGAGCACAGGCGCCACCAGTCCCTCTGACCACCACCAGCAGGCAAGGTGGGTTAAGTGTCTTGCCCAAGGACACAACAGCAGAGTTCTCTGTCCGGAGGCTGGATCGAACCTGCAACCTTCCGATTACTGGACAACCCACTCAACCTGTTGAGCTACTGCTGCCCAGAGGGGTGTATCAGAGATGGACAGTCAACGGGCAATTAGGCGGGGCACCCTGGACAGAGAGCCAGTCCATCGCAGGGCAATTATCATGTGATTGTTCAGTTAAACAATGTTGGTTATATATTTCTTCATCAAGTTAAACAATGTTGGTTATATATTTCTTCATCAAGTTGACGCAGCGATAGCTTGATCTTGTTGTATTGTTGTTGTGTCCCATTTTTTTTTTGTTCTTCTCTCTTTCTGCAGGTCTAGCAGAAGATTCTTGTTCATTATTGTTTATTTTTATGGAACATTCCCCCCCACCCCTCACCCCACCCCATCTTTTGTCTCTTCCTTTCTCTTTCACCTCTGTCTCCGTGTCTGGTCAGAATTAAAAAGTATTCAAAAACAATAACAATAAAGTTTTAAGTATCAGGCGTGACATTAAAAACAGACACTTTGATGCTCCACCTGAGAGGAAATCTGTAAGGCTTGTCACCAGCTTTCAGACATCAATTATGTTTTCTTCACAGCCAGACAGGACACAAAAAATAAATAAATAAATAAATAAATAAATAAATGAATAAAAAATAGCATCCATTCTTTTTTCTAAAGATAGGACCTTTTCATCCAAATTTTGGACTTTTTCATCCAAATTTTGGAATTTCTGGTTAGAAATGGAAAACTGCTGTTGCATTTCCTGTTTCATTACAGTGAGAAAATCCATTAATAATTTATCCCGGTCTGCAGCCATTCTGAGGATGCCACAGAAACCTTAATCTGTGATAAATTGAGTGGAAACTGGATTAACAAGATTTTGCTGAAAATGCAGGATTAAAACACACCAGTAGTTGGCGGTACCGGATCGAGAAAGGAATTTGGTCAGAGAGGGAGAGACATAAATGCGTCACTTCCTGTTTACCGATCTCTTCACTAATAAAAGAACTATCAGATTAGATCGTTCTTTTAAGTATATTGGCTTAAACGTGGCGGTTTATAAACCAAAATGTATACCTTTAGATTGGATTTGAGTGAAGACGCGGACTCGCTGCGGTGGATTGTTGATAACACATTGAAGCTTCTTCAGGGGTTCTTATTTCTGGCTCAAACAGCTAATGCTAAATAGCCACATCAGCAGGCCTGGATCTGAACAGAACCAGGACTTTTAGGTTTTAATTCACTAGGGGAATTGACCTCTTCGACCACGATATTCCTTTCACAGCCTTCGTAAATAAATTGTTGGGATAGCGGTAATTACGGTATGGTACGCCGTGATGTCACCCTTCCACCCAGAGCTAAGGTAGCAGCCGGAGCTTAACCCCAAAATTCCACTATCTCCGCTCCGCTCCGGCACGAACTCCACAGCAAAAACGGTCCCATTGTAGTCAATCAGAGCTGTTCCACTACTGCGGTCGCAGTGCACTGCCCTCCGTTCCGCCATTCGGCAAAAATAGGATCGATCCTATTTTTGCCGGACGCCGGAGCACCTCCGCAGTCAATAGACAGAAATCACACCCACCAAACAGGAAAGGGAGCAAGCCCAACTTCCGTTTGTTCACAATAAATCGATAAACAAAGAGCGTTTTTTGTTTCATATGCACAGGTTTAACAACTTTTAACAACTATCAATGGCGGTTGAACTTTAAATGCACAAAAATAAGCCATAAATACAGTTTCCACTATCAAAGTAGTCACACTTTGTTGATCCAAACACTGCTGATCTCTCAACACAAATGATGGGCAGAATAAACCGTTTATTTCGATGCTTCTCCCACACAACGGGTGTTTGGATCTAACTTACGCGTTTATTGCTCGGACTGGATCGCAAGATCTCGAAAATCCCGCGCATGCCTGCTTGCACACCTCAGGTCTCCGCACTGGAGAGCGGGTATAGTATAATTTGAGTTTGGAGGCGAGTGGCAGCGGAGGAAAGGGGCGGAGTGGAGCGGAGATAGTGGAATTTTGGAGAAAGATAAGCTAACGGGATCAAGTGTGCGCGCCTGCGTTGATTACAACCGCAGCTTCAAGTTTTTTGCCTGGAATAATCTGGTATAAAGCTTCAGGAAACATCGAGTATGTACGTCGGGCTGTTCCGATTCCGGAACTGGGCTGCTCTGGGTGGCTGCATGATGGAGTAGCTCTGTTGACTATATGTATGTTTTGCCTTTTCTTGGACATTTTTTCTTGTAGTTTCTCAAGAAAAACAGTATTTTTTTGGACATTTTACTTTTCTGTTTCTGGTGCTGTGAAGCTTGGAGGATTTTTACTGCTATTTTGTCACTTTTTGAGCATTTGTTATGATGTGTAACCATGGCAACAAGCTGGTTTACAATCGGAAGCAGCTGATTAACATTGGAAAGGCTGAAATAATACCTCAACTGAAGCCACAAATCCCAAATGAGCTAAAACGCAAGAAGCATGGGCGCAGAGCGGGAGCAAAACGGAGACAGAGAAAGAGGAAATTCAAACCATCTCTTCCATGGATCATAATGGGTAATGTGCGATCACTGGCTAACAAGCTGGAGGAACTCCAAGACCTTTCAAGGACTCAGCCAGAGTTTCTGCAGTGCAGTGTTATGTGTTTCACTGAGACGTGGCTGCAGGACCATATCCCTCATTCCAGCGTCTCTCTACCAGGATTCCTGACTGTACGAGCAGACAGAGATCTAAAGTGGAGCGGGAAAAGAAAAGGAGGTGGAGTGGCAGTGCTTGCCAACAACAGATGGTGCCATCCAGGTCATGTTTCAGTGAAATGCCGTCTCTGCAGCCCAGATGTTAAACTCTTGGCAGTATGTTGTCACCCATGTTATTTGCCAAGAGAGTTCACCAGTGTTATCTTGGCAACCGTTTATATTTCACCTTCAGCCATGGCTGAAAATGCATGTGATGCCATCAGTTCCGTTGTCACTAAGCTACAAACCCAGCACCCCAATGCATTTGTGGCTATATCTGGTGATTTTAATCATGCCTCGCTCTCTCCTACACTTCCAACATTTCAACAGTTTGTAAGCTGCTCCACCAGAGAAAACAAGACATTGTATTTGTGTTATGCAAATGTAAAGAATGCATACATGTCCAAAAC
This sequence comes from Nothobranchius kuhntae, assembly GCA_006942095.1. Classification (NCBI taxonomy): domain Eukaryota; kingdom Metazoa; phylum Chordata; class Actinopteri; order Cyprinodontiformes; family Nothobranchiidae; genus Nothobranchius; species Nothobranchius kuhntae. Next base: position 19,638 of record SSNQ01033699.1, on the reverse strand, counting down.
AAGACCTCCTCTGGGACAATCAGATAACAACCTTGTTTTTCTCTGCTCAGAATACAAACCACTTGTTCAGTGGCAACCTGTGACAATAAGAACTGTGAGAAAATGGTCACAGGATGCTGAAGAAGCCCTGCAGAGTTGTTTTGAGACCACAGATTGGATGCCTCTCTGACAAGGATATGAAGAAGACATCAATGCCATGACTGGATGTGTCACTGACTATATAAACCTCTGTGTGGACAACATCATACCCACCAGAACAGTGAGATGCTTCACTAATAACAAACCCTGGATCACCAGTGAACTGAAGAATCTGCTAAATGAGAAAAAAGAGCCTTCAAAGAGGGAGACAGGGAATAATTGAGGAGTATACAGAAGCAACTGAAGATCAAGATCAGAGACAGCAAGGAGGCATACAGGAAGAAGCTAGAGAACAAACTACAGAGGAACAATATCAGAGATGTCTGGTCAGGGATGAAGAAGATCACAGGCTTCAAGCAGAGGAAGGATTACACAGATGGTAGACAGGACACAGTGAATGAACTGCACAAGTTCTTCAATAGGTTCAGTTCAGGAACAAACCCAGCATCCTCCTTGCCTGTCCCCAGCCAATCAGACATCCTATCCTCCTCTGATGCAACATTTTCCTGTCACATGTCACATGGCTGCATGGTGGAACAGTGGTTAGCACTGTTGCCTCGCAGCACGAAGGTTGCAGGGTCGAAACTCGGCTGCGGCCTTTCTGCGTGGAGTTGCGTGTTCTTCCCATGCATGCGTGGGTTTCCTCCGGGTACTCCGGTTTCCCCCAGAGATCACAACATGCCCTATAGGTTATAAATTGCAAGTCGCTTTGGATAAAAGCGTCTGCTAAATAAATAAACATAAACAAACATAAACATGTCAGCTCTTTTGTCCTCTAACGCAGTCATGGACTCTTCTGGTTCTATAAATCTGTCTTCAAACAAGTCAGGAGAGGCTGCTGCCCCATTTACCTCCCCCTCCCACCGATCTGTCTCTAGAAGTCAGGTGAAGAGGCAGCTGGAGAGACTGAACAGGAACAAGGCTCCAGGTCCAGATCATGTCAGCCCCAGAGTACTGAAGGCCTGTGGAGAGCAACTCTGTGGCATTCTGCAGCACCTCTTCAACCTCAGCCTGGCCCAGGAGAAGGTTCCAGTCCTGTGGAAGACATCCTGCCTTGTTCCAGTTCCAAAGAAAACTTGCCCATCAGTCAATGATGACTACAGACCGGTTGCCCTGACATACCACACCATGAAGGTCCTGGAAAGAGACTCCTGTTGGTCCACCTGAATAAGCAAACTAGAACATATCAGGACCCGCTGCAGTTTGCTTATTGTCATGGAGTTGGAGTTGAAGATGCCATCATGCAGCTGCTTCAACCAATCCACTGTCATCTGGACAAAGCAGGCAGCACTGTCAGGGTCATGTTCTTTGATTTCTCCATTGCATTTAACACAATCCTGGTGCACTTTGCCAGAAACTCCAGAAGACACAGGTGGGGGGCCTCAACTATCACGTGGATTAAAGACTACCTGACAAACAGACCACAGTTTGTGAGGCTGAAGAACTGCACATCAAACCAGGCGATCAGCAACACTGGAGCACGACAGGGGACTGTACTCTCACCATTCCTTTTCACCCTGTGTATCTCAGACTTCCAGTACAAATCAGAGACCTGTAATCTACAGAAATACTCAGATGACTCTGCAGTTGTCGGGTAATTCAGAGATGGACAAGAAGCTGAGTACAGAGAGCTGGTGGAGCACTTTGTGGCATGGTGTGGAAACAATCATCTGACCTTGAACATGAACAAAACAAAGGAGATGATTTTAGACTTCAGATGAAACAGGGTGGAGTCAAACACTGTTTCCATCATGGGAGAAGAAGTGGAGGAGGTTGAGGAATACAAATACCTTGGAGTTCACCTGGACAATAGACTGGACTGGAGAAAGAACAGTGATCTTTTACAAGAAGGGGCACAGCAGACCGCACTTCTTGAGGACGCTTACGTCCTTCAATGTCTGTAACAAGATGCTGCAGGTCTTCTACAAGTCTGTTGTTGAGAGTGTAATCTCCTCAGCCATTGTCTGTTGGGGTAGTAGCATCAGAAGCAGGGACCTGAAAAGGCTCAACAGTCTAATAAAAAAGGCTGGTTCTGTTCTGGGGACAACTGTGGAACCACTGGAGGAGATAATGCAAAGAAGGATTCTCCAATCAAGAAAATGATGGACAACCCTGAGCATTCTCTTCACAAGACTGTCCGACAACAGAAGAGTGTCTTCAGTCAGAGGCTTCTTCAGTTTCACTGCAACACTGACCGCTACTGGAGATCCTTCCTGCCAACAGCCATTGTAATATACAATAACTCTTTGATGACTTGATTATTATTATTATTCGGAGCTACTAAAGCAATCAATTTCCTTCTGGGATTAATAAAGTATTTTGGAATTTGAATTAGTAATTCATGGTTGATCAGACCGGAACAGAAGGTAGCTCCGTGCTAACGTCGGATATGCAGTGGTCCGAGTTACACACCAAGTATAAACAGAAGTGGCAAAATCACATTCAAATAAACACAAATTCACTTTTAACACAACTTTCATATATTCACCTGAGTGCAGACACAAAGTTGCAGAGGAAGAGACAACGTCCTCAAAGGTAAACTGATTACTGATTAGTATGAGACAGACTTGGTAGACAAAAAGTCAGCGATAAAACCCCCCTTTTGGAGAGGAAGTACAGTCACTCACTCTTCTATATAAAACCTCCCTTCGCATGTCGCTTGGGAGAGGAAAAGAGAGAGTGGGGAAATTTCAAAGCTCAGCTTTTAAGGTTGAAAGAATTACCACGAAGTGTTAATTGATATGAATAAAGATAGGCTGGCTCACCATTATATGTAGGATCATATATAGGGTGGTAAATGTTGTGCTTTTAAGCTTATTACATTACCTTTACTTATGACCAATAAGCTGTGATACTCTATGTAAATATAGAATATCAACCTGCTTGGTCTTTGAGTGTTTAATCAGAAGATTCTAGGATTCTTTGCCTTTTCAGTGATCAAACACACTTTGTATTAATTCAGACAGAGTCAGGTTTATTAAAGATAAGAAATTTATTTTCTAAACAATTAAAAACACGACAAGTAATATTTACTGTGATGGATGGATTTAGGTGGATGGAATGAGATGTGTGATGACTATATGTGAATGTGAGTTTATCAAAACTTTCGTATCTAGAAGAACTGAGTTCTGGGTGTCAAAATAATTGTTTTGCATTAAACTATAAAGTTGGTTCTTATCAAAAAGGCATCAGACGCAATCTGTCATGTCTACGTACCCCAAGTGGAGACACTTTTGGATCCGAGGTGTCCGGGGGTCGGGTGACCCCAAGGTACCGAAGTCTGCAGTGTTGAGGGTATGCCCTCGTGAGAAATTGCTGCAGTAATTTTCTCCAAAAAGACTGTGCTAAATTGCTCTGAAAAAGAGAATAATCACATCAGCGCCAAGAAACTTCACTTCCCATGATGCTTTGCTCACGGAAGCAATATGATGATGTCACCGCCGAATACCAGGAACACGTTCTCCGCATGTGCGGGAGCCCATGGAGTTTCCCGCCAACTCCAGACAGCTATAAATTATTAACAAAGACAAAGAAACTCCGTTCTTTTGCCCAGGATAACTGGCGGTAAGGACACGCTCGGTGCACGCTCCGACTCACTTGAGCACGCAGGAGGTCTAAGTGCTCAAGTGGAGCTCACGGAACCGCAGGAAAGCCATCAAACCGGAGAACGCTGGGAAGTAAGAAACCCAGCAGATCTGATCGTTTCTGCTCACCTCCAGCTGATGTTTGAGGACACAGAACTGCGGCGGAAAGCAGCTGCTCCATCAAACTGACGGATGACGCCGAACCACGGAGAACCGTCAAATCAAACAGTGAGGGACGCTTCGCTGTTCTGGTGATCAGAAAACTCATCTCCTTCTCTCTCTCCTTCTTTTCTTCTTCCGTTTCCTCTATAGTCCAGAATAAGCAATAAAACTGCGCTATTGCTTCAAAATGCCCACGGTTTTCTCTACCTTCCGTAATCAAACACGTTATAGATATCTACCGGGAAGTAAGATCTTTCGTTTGTTTGATTGTTTAAATATATGGGTTGTGTCTGTTAGCTGTGGCCAGGCTGACAAACTTATCAGATATTAATTCAGGATTAATCTTTTGTGTTGTTTCATGACCATTTTGAAATGTTTTGAGTGATTTAAGGTTAAGTTACTTCTGATTCTAAGTGCTTTGGAAGTTAAAGTGCAAGTTGCCACCCACACTTTAGCCAGACAAAGGGGTCAGCCATCTTGTATACAGACTCCATTTTAGAAACACACACACACACATACACACACAAAACACCTTGAACATTATTTTGAATATACATCTTCAATTATATCACATGGTTATTATTCATTTACTTCATTGTTTATTCATTTGACAAATTGTTAATTCAATGTTATAAAATTCAGATTTTTGCCTCCAGTAGATTTGTTGTGTCGATGTGAAGTCTCTGCTCCTAGGATTCACATCCTTCAAGAAAGACTGAGAAGGTTTGGATTCAATTTTTCCCCGGTAAAAGGGGATGGTGCCCCGGGATACCTAAAGAGTATCTTAATTAATTAATACATCGATAAATATTCCCATATTTACAGAATTTATTGAAGAATCCAAAAGTAAGTAGAAGCTTACTAATTGTTCGCTACCTAATAACCCTAACATTAATTGGTGCCCCGTGTGAGGCTTGGATACACAGAGATTTCTATCCGGCACAAACAAACAAATAAATCCAAAGAGCTTGAATTAAAAATAATCAGTTGTTCAGCCTTGAACCAGCAACAGAGTGGTGCTGATTTCGCGGAGCAGGAAGCTGCATCGAACTCTCACCAGTAACTCAGTGCTTCTTTAAAGGTGCAACGTGTAAATTAATTCTGGTTGACCTTTTAGGTTAAAATTCAGTTTTTCCTTAAAGGTGCAACGTGTAATTGATTCTGGTTAACCTTTTAGGTTAAAATTCAGTTCTTCATTAAAGGTGCATAAATAAATTCTGACTAACCCTTTTAGGCTAAAATTAACTGCTAATTTAGCGACTTTAACTCACAGTGGCTATTGTAACTAACTGAAACCTTCACTCAAAGACTGATAACACCCTGTTTGCTAATATTCTGAAGGAATAACTAGCACATTTAACACTGCAAGTGTTGTAAGATGTTGCTACGGCAACGCACCAGCTTTTGCTAAAATACTGAAAGGAATAGTATTTTACGTGTCAGTCACGGCATTCCGTGCAATTTAAAAAACGCTAAAACCTGTGCGCACAAAGGTTAATTTAGTGTTTTCTGCTACAAAGCTAGCAGTTGCTGCCCAAAAGGTGCAGCCTTGAGCTATCTGCAGAAGCTCTACTAGGCTATTTTTGGTTCAGTTGTTAAAATGGAGGGACAGAGTAGTGAACTGACCAACTCCCAGCAACCAGGTGGCGCTGCGGCCCACGAATGTGAACCTGGCCTACTTTCTGGACGATTCCTGTCCAAACTTGTCGCGGTTGCTCGAGAACCCGACTACCCTTCTAGGGATTTCACTGAAGAACAGCTTGACGCTGTAATTGATCAAATAGAAAACCCGGATGGTAATATTCCAATCCAGGTGTCCTTGGCTAAGTTAGCTTTGATCCTCTATCGGAGGGACCTTCAACGTGGTCAGAAGATCCTGGGCCTCCAGAGTATGCTAGCTGAAAAACAGCGAAATGGAAGTCTGAAGGATGAGACAGAGGACGACGACACCAGTACCGATTCTGGGGACAATGGGGAGGAGACCCCGCCACCCTCCGCTGATGAAAACAGACAGTGGGAAAGGGGGAAACACCATGACTCTGAGGTTGAGCCAGAGTCCTCTCCCACGCCGGTACGGAAGCAAGCCGGCAAAGCCAACCAGGGTCCGCCCAGGACGATCGCCAAAGAGCAATTGGTTTCCTCCACCCGAGGAAGCGAGGGACCGCCGTCCCGCCGTAAAGGTAGACCACCTCTTCTCAAGGTACCTGGTAGCCTACCTCCTGATACATCTCCATATGATAATCGACAGTATGTGGTGTGGGACTCTCTGGACGGACGCACGCCGCAGGGGAGAGATGAAGCTTATCTGTCCCAACCTTCGGGCCTGTTCCCTACACACACTATAGGGCATTCAGGACCACCTAGGGGCCGAGGGCAGTTCGCCCTCGAACCCCAGGTTGGACCACTACCCTCATCTTCACGGCCTTCTCAATCAGTGAGAAGTCGACCAGCTGAGCAGCACCTCTATTTAGACCGCTCCCCCTGTCCACGAAGGGTGCAAGATGCCGATTGGGGTTATGCACCCCAACCTGCACCTCAACCATCCACCCATCCTAGCTACTCCGGTATTCGGCATGCCGGCAATCAGCTGCATGACAGAGCGTATTACGCAGAAGCCCCAGTTGAAAGACGCAGGCTGCACCACGCAGACGTGCCCCGGTAGGAGGACCTCCCAAGACACCCACGAGACGTGCCAGCAGCCCGCCACAGCATGCCGGACCCCGATTTGGGCCCCAGGAGTCAACACTGGGAGCCCAGAGCACACCAACGATATCCAGCGTCCTCTGAGGCAGACCGTGGGTCAGAGTCAGAGGATGACGCGCCATACCGTGAGTCAGGGCTCCGTGTACGTCAAATTGAATCGCTAGCTAAAGACATAGAACGCTTTGATCCTAACACCAATGAATCCAACGTCGACGATTATCTCAGGGAGATAGAACGTTGTCTGCTTGATCTTCCAGCACCCTCTTCAAGGAAAAAGCTCAAGCTAATTTGGAAAACCACGTCTAGAACGGTGCACGGTTTCATGGAAACTCTACCATCTGACATTCGAGATCGGTACTCCTCGCTCTGCCGAGCGTTGAAAGATGAATACGCCACATATGCAGACTCTGCGTCAGCTACAATGGGGGCCTTCTCCATCAAAAACGGGAGGAATGAACCCCCCAGAGAGTATTATCGCCGATTCAAAGTGCTTATTTCCAAGGTCGAAACGCCCCTGGGCTCGAGGAAGACCCTGCCTTCAGATCCCTGTTCATTCACAACCTGCACGAGTGTGTTCGCTCCGAAGTCTCAATGTATTGTCGGATGAAAAAACTGACAACTCAGGAGATTAGGAGATACGCTCAACAGGCTTGGGAAGCCGGCGGAAAGCCCCAAAAGCCTGACGCACATCACCGCATCATGCACCTAGCTCCCGACGCCGAGCCGCGTTTGGAGCTCGA
>SSNQ01033698.1:22964-34400 GCA_006942095.1 Nothobranchius kuhntae | reverse complement strand
AGTTCAATTCAATCCAATTCAATCCAAGTCAATCCAATTGAATCAAAATTCCATTTAATCCAATTGAATCCAATTCAATCCAATTCAATTCAGTTCAATTCAATTCAATCCAATGCAATCCCATTCAATCGAATTCAATTAAATTAAGTTCAGCCCAATTCAATCCAATTCAATCCAGTTCAGTTCAATTCAATCCAATTCAATCCAAGTCAATCGAATTCAGTTCAATCCAATTTAATCCAATTCAATCCAATTTAATCAAAATACCATTTAATCCAATGGAATCCAATTCAATCCAATTCAATCTAAGTAAATTGAATTCAGTTCTATTCAATTAATTCCAAATCAATCCAAATCAATCGAGTTCAATTAAATCCAATTCAATTCAAGTCAATCCAATTGAATCAAAATTCCATTTAATCCAATTCAATCCAATTCAATCGAATCCAGTTCAGTTCTATTCAATTAAATTCAATCCAATTTGATCCAATTAAATCCAATTGACTTCAATTGTTTAATTCAAAGCAATTCAGTCCAATTGAATCCAATTCAATCCAAGTCAATCAAATTCATTTCAATACAATTCATTCCAATTCAATCAAATTCAATGGAGTTCAATTCAATCCAATTCAATCCAATTGCATCCACTTCAATTTTAATACAGTTCTATTCAATCCAATTCAATCAAATTAAATCGAATTCAGTTCAATCCATTTCAATCCAATTCAATTGAATTCAGTTCAATCCAATTCAATCCAATTCAATCCATTCCAGTTCAATATAATTCAATCCAATCAAATTCAATTGAATTATGTTCAATCCGATTTATTCCAATTGAATCCAATTCCATGTTATTTCAATTGAATCCAATTGAATCCAATTTAATCCAATTCAGTTCAATTCAATTCAATCCAATTCAATCCAACTTGATCAAATTCAATCCAATTCAGTTCTTTTTAATCCAAATCATACTAATTAAATCCAATTCAATACCATCTAAATCAGTTCAATTTATTCCAATCAAATTCAGTCCAATACAATCCAATTCAATCTAATTCAATTTAATTAAATCCAATCCAATTAAATTCAAGCCAATTCAGTCCAATTAAATCCAATTAAACCCAATATAGTTCAATTCAATCCAATTCAATCAAATTCAGTTCAATTTAATTCAATCAATTCAATCCGAATCAATTCAATCAAATTCAATCGAATTCAGTCCAATTCAGTTCGATCCAATTCAATCCAATTCAATCATTCCAGTTCAATATAATCCAATTCAATCAAATTCAATTGAATTATGTTCAATCCAATTCAATCCCATTGAATCCAATTCCATTTAATCCAATTGAATCCAATTTCATCCAATTGAATCCAATTCAACCCAATTCAGTTCAATTCCATCCCATTCAATCCAAGTCAATTGAATTCAGTTCAATTCAATTCATTCCAACTCAATCCAATTCAATCAAATTCATTTCAATCCAATTTAATCCAATTCAATCCAAATGAATCGAATTCAGTTCAAATCAATACAATCCAATTCAATCTCATTCAGTTCAATCCAATCAAATTCAGTTAGATCGAAATCAATCAAATACAGTTCAATTCAATCCAATTCAATCCAAGTCAATCGAATTCCGTTCAGTTCAATTCATTCCAATTCAATCCAGTTAAATCGAATTCAGTTCAATCCAATTTAATACAATTCAATCGAATTCAGTTCAAATCAATTCAATGCAATTCAATACAATTCAATTCAATTCAATTCAATCCATTTCAATCCAAGTCAATCGAATTCAGTTCAATTCAGTTCATTCCAATTCAATCCAATTCAATCGAATTCAGTTCAATTCAATCCAATTCAATCCAATTGAATCAAAATTACATTTAATCCAATTGAATCCACTTTAATCCAATTCAATCAAAAACAATCCAATTCAATTGAATTCAGTTCAATTCAGTTCAATCCAATTCAATCCAATACAGTTCAATTTAACCCAATTCAATCAAATTCTATTGCATTATGTTCAATTCAATTCAATCCAATTGAATCAAATCCCATTTTATCCAATTGAATCCAATTGAATCCAATACAATCTTATTCAATCCAGTTCTATCGAATTCAATCCAATTAAGTTCAATCCAATTCAGTTCAATTCAATCCAATTCAAACGAATTCAGTTCAATTCAGTTCAACCAAATTCAATCCAATTCAGTTCAATTCAATACAATTCAATTGAATTCAGTTCAATTCAATTAAATCAAATTCAATTCAATCCAAATCAATCCGATTAAGTTCAATTTAATCCAATTCAATAGCATTCAGTTCAATTCAGTGAAATCCAATGCAATCCGATTCAATCCAATTCAATTCAATTCAGTTCAATTCAATTCAATTCAGTTCAGTTCATTCCAATTTAATCCAATTCAATTGAATTCAGTTTAATTCAATTCAATCCAATTCCATCCAATTCAATCAGATTCAGTTCAATCCAATCAAATCCCATTCAATCGAAATCAGTTCAATCCAATTCAATCCAATTCAGTTCAATCAAATTTAATCCAATTCAATCGAATTCAGTTCAATTCAATTCAATCCCATTCAATGCAATTCAATCGGATTCAGTTCAATCCAATCAAATTCAGTTCAATTGAATTCAATCGAATTAAGTTCAATCCCATTAAATCCAAGTCAATCGAATTCAGTTCAATCCAATTTAATACAATTCAATTGAATTCAGTTCAATTCAATTCAATCCAATTCAATTCAATTCAATTGAATTATGTTCAATCCAATTCAAACCAATTGAATCAAAATAACATTTAATCCAATTGAATCCAATTTAATCCAATTCAATCCAATTCAATTGAATTCAGTTCAATTAAATTCAATCCATTTCAATCCATTTTAATTCAATTCAATCCAAGTCAATCGAATTCAGTTCAATTCCATTCAATCAAATTCAATCCAATTAAATTTAATCCAGTTCAATTCAGTTCAATCCAATTCAATCCAATTCAGTTCAATTCAATCCAATTCAAATTCTATTGAAATATGTTCAATCCAATTGAATCCAATTGAATCCAATTAAATCTTATTCAATCAAATTCTATTGAATTCAATCGAATTAAATTCAATCCAATTCAGTTCAATTCAACCCAATTCAAACGAATTCAGTTCAATTCAGTTCAACCCAATTCAATCCAATTCAGTTCAATTCAATACAATTCAATTGAATTCAGTTCAATTCAATTAAATCCAATCCAATTCAATCCGATTCAGTTCAATTCAATCCACTTCAATAGAATTCAGTTCAATTCAGTGAAATCCAATCCAATTTAATCCAATTCAATCCAATTCAGTTCAATTCAAAAGCAGTTCAGTTCAATCCAATTCAATCCAATTCAATAGAATTAAGTTCAATCCAATTCAATTCAATCCAATTCAATCCGATTCAGTTCAATTCAATCCAATTTATTAGAATTAAGTTCAATTCAATTCAGTTCAGTTCAATCCAATTCAATCCAATTCAATAGAATTAAGTTCAATCCAATTCAATTCAATCCAAGTCAATCGAATTAAGTTCAAATAAATTCATTCCAATTCAATCGAATTCAGTTCATTCAAATATAATCCAATTCAATTGAATTCAGTTTAATTCAATTGAATCCAATTCAATCCGATTCAGTTCAATTCAATCCAAATCAATAGAATTCAGTTCAATTCAATTCAATCCAGGTCAGTTCAATCCAATTCGATCCAATTCAATAGAATTAAGTTCAATCCAATTCAATATAATCCAAGTCAATCAAATTAAGTTCAAATAAATTCATTCTAATTCAATCCAATTCAATCGAATTCATTTCATTCCAATAGAATCCAATTCAATTGAATTCCGTTTAATTCAATTCAATCCAATTCCATCCAATTCAATCGGATTCAGTTCAATCCAATCAAATCCAGTTCAATCGAATTCAGTTCAATCCAATTCAATCATATATAATCCAATTCAGTTCAATTCAATCATATTCAAACAAATTAAATCGAGTTCAGTGCAATCCAATTCAATCCAATTCAATTCAATCCAAATCAATCCAATTTAATCCAAATCAATCTATTTCAATCCAATATAAATTATTTCAATCCAATTCAATCCAATTTAATTTAATTCAATCCAATTCAATCCAATGCCATTGAATTGAATCGAATTTAGTTCAATTCGATTCAATCCTATCCAATCCAATCCAATTCAATCAATTTCAGTTCAATTCAATTTAATCCAATTCAATCCAAGTCAATCCAATTTAATCCAATTCAATTAAATTCAATCCAATTCGATCCAATACAATCTGATTGAATCAAATGTAGTTCAATTCAATTTAATCCAATTCAATCCAAGTCAATCCAATTTAATCGAATTCAGTTCATTTCAATTTGATCCAATTCAATCCAATTTGATCCAATTCAATCCTATTCAATCTAATTAAATCCAATTCAATTCAATCCAATTCCGTTGAATTCAATCCAATCCAATTCAGTCCAATTCAATCCAATTCAATCTAATTTAATTTAATTCAATCCAATCAAATTTAATTCAACCCAATTCAGTCCAATAAAATCTAATTCAATCCAATTCAGTTCAATTCAATCCAATTCAATCGAATTCAGTGCAATTCAATTCAATCCAATTCAATCAAATTCAGTTCAATCCAATTCAATCCATTCCAGTTAAATATAATTCAATCTAATTTAATTTAATTCAATCCAATCCAATATAATTCAATCCAATTCAGTCCAATTAAATCCAATTTAATCCAATTCAGTTCAATTCAATCCAATTAAATCAAATTCAATCGAATTCTGTTCAATTCGATTCAATCCAATTCAATCCAATTCAATCGAGTTCAGTTCAGTCCAATTTAATTCAATTCAATCCAATTGAATCGATTTCAGTTCAATTAAATTAAATCCAATTCAATCAGATTCAGTTCAATCCAATCATATTCAGTTCAATCGAATACAGTTCAATTCAATCCAATTAAATCCAAGTCAATCGAATTCAGTTCAATTTAATTCATTCCAATTCAATTTAATTCAATGCAATTCAGTCCAATTAAATCCAATTTAGTCCAATTCAGTTCAATTCAATCCAATTCAATCCAATTCAATCAAATTCAGTTCATTTCGATTCAATCCAATAAAATCGAGTTCAGTTCAATCCAATTTAATCCAATTCAATCAATTGAATCGAATTCAGTTCAATTCAATTCAGTCCAATTCAATCCGATTCAGTTCAATCCAATCTCATTCAGTTCAATCGAATTCAATCGAATACAGTTCAATACAATCCAATTAAATCCAAGTCAATCATATTCAATTCAATTAAATTCATTCCAATTCAATCAAATTCAATCGAATTCAGTTCAAACCAACTTTATCGAATTCAATCGAATTCAATCAAATTCAGTTCAATTCAATTCCATCTAATTCAATGCAATTCAATCGGATTCAGTTCAATCCAATCATATTCAGTTCAATCAAATTCAATCGAATTCAGTTCAATCGAATTCAATCGAATTCAGTTCAATCCAATTCAAACAAATTAAATCGAATTCAGTTCAATCCAATTCAATCCAATTCAATTTGATCCAATTCAATCCAAAATTAATAAAATTCAATCAATACAATCCAATTCAATTTGATTCAATCTAATTCAATTGAATTTGATCGAATTAAGTTCAATTGAATTCATTCCAATTCAATCCAATTTGATCCAATTCAATCGAATCCAGTTCAGTTCTATTCAATTCAATTCAATCAATTCAGTTCAATTCAATTCAATTCAATCCAATTCAATTCAATCGAATTTAGTTCAATTCGATTCAATCCATTTCAATCCAATTCAATCGAATTTGGTTCAATTCAATTCAATCAGTTCAATCCAATTCAATCGAATTTAGTTCAATCCAATTCAATCCAATTCAATCCATTTCGGTTCAATATAATCCAATTCAATCAAATTCAATTGAATTATGTTCAATCCAGTTCAATCCAATTGAATCCAACTCCATTTAACCCAATGGAATCCAATTTAATCCAATTGAATGCAATTCAATCCAATTCAGTTCAATTCAATCCAAGTAAATCTAATTCATTTCAATACAATTCATTCCAATACAATCCAATTGAATCGAATTCAGTTCAATTCAGTACAATCCAATTCAATTGGATTCAGTTCAATCCAGTCAAATTCAGTTAGATCATATTCAATCGAATACAGTTCAATTCAATCCAAGTCAATCGATTTCAGTTCAATTCAATTCAATCCAATTCAATCGAATTCAATCCAATTCAAATCAATTGAATTCAATCCAATTCAACCGAATTGAATCAAAATTCCATAAAATCCAATAGAATCCAATTCAATCCAATTTAGTTCAAACCAATTCAATCCAATTCAATGTAATCCAATTCAATCCAATTTAATCCAAGTCAATCTAATTCAATCCAATTCAATTTAATTCAACCCAATTCAATTCAAATCAATCGAATTCAATCGAATTCAGTTCAATTCAATTCAATCCAATTCAATCCAATTTGATCCAATTGAATCCAATTCAATCCAGTTCAATCCAATTAAGTTCAATCCAATTCAATCCAATTCAATGTAATCAAATTCAGTCCAATTCAATCCAATTCAATTTAATTCAATCCAATTCAATCGAATTCAATCCAATTCATTTCAATTTAGTTCAATCCAATTCAATCCAATTGAATCAAAATTCCATTTAATCCAAAAGAATCCAATTGAATCCAATTGAATCCAATTCAATCAAATTCAGTTCAATCAAATTTAATCCAATTCAATCGAATTCAATCGAATTCAGTTCAATTTAATTCAATCCCACTCAATGCAATTCAATCGGATTCAGTTCAATATAATCAAATTCAGTTCAATTAAATTCAATTGAATTCAGTTGATTCCAATTCAATCCAATTCAATCCAATTCAGTTCAATTAAATCCAATTCAAACCAATTGAATTTAATCAAATTCAATCCGATTTAATCCAGTTCAATCCAATTCAATCCAATTTAATTCAATCCAATTTAATCTAATTAAATCCAATTCAATCAATCCAATCTGATTCAGCCCAATTCAATCGAAGTCAGTTCAATTCAATCCAATTCCATTCAATTCAATCCATTTCAATCCAATTAAATCGAATCCAGTTCAGTTCTATTCAATTCAATTCAATCCAATTTAATCCAATTCAATCCAATTCACTTCAATTGAGTCAAAATCAATTTAATTAAATCCAATTCAATCCAATTCAATTGAATTATGTTCAATCCAATTCAATCCATTTGAATCAAAATTACATTTAATCTAATTGAATCCAATTTAATCCAATTCAGTCCAATTCAATTGAATTTAGTTCAATTCAGTTCAATCCAATTCAGTTCAATTCAGTTCAATCCAATTCAATCCAATTGAATCGAATTCAGTTCAATTCAATTCAATCCAATTCAATCCAATTTGATCCAATTCAATCCAATTCATTTCAATGCAATCCAAATCAATCTAATTAAATCCAATTCAATACAATCCAATTCAGTTCAAATCAATCCAATCTGATTCAGCCCAATTCAATCGAAGTCAGTTCAATTCAATCCAATTCCATTCAATTCAATCCAATTCAATCCAATTAAATCGAATCCAGTTCAGTTCTATTCAATTCAATTCAATCCAATTTAATCCAATTCAATCCAATTCACTTCAATTGAGTCAAAATCAATCTAATTAAATCCAATTCAATCCAATCCAATTCAGTTCAACTCAATTAAATCCAATTCAATCCAATTGAATCGAAATTCCATTTAATCCAATAGAATTCAATTCAATCTAATTTAATTGAATTCAGTTCAATCCAATTTAGTTCAATCCAATTCAATCCAATTCAATTTAATCCAATGCAGTCCAATTCAATCCAATTCAATTGAATTCAATCCAATTCAATTCAATTTAATTCAATCCAATTCAATCCAATTGAATCAAAATTCCATTTAATCGAATACAATCCAATTGAATCCAATTCAGTCCAATTCAATCAAATTCAGTTCAATCAAATTTGATCCAATTCAATCGAATTCAATTGTCTTCAGTTCAACTCAATCCCATCCAATGCAATTCAATCGGATTCAGTTCAATCCAATCAAATTCAGTTCAATTTAATTCAATCGAATTCAGTTGAATCCAATTCAATCCAATTCAATCCAGTTCAGTTCAATTAAATCCAATTCAAACCAAATGATTTTAATCAAATTCAATCCGATTTAATCCAATTCAATCCAATTCAATCCAATTTAATTCAATCCAATTCAATCCAAGTCAATCCAATTGAATCAAAATTCCATTTAATCCAATTTAATCCAATTAAATCCAATTCAATCCAATTCAATTGATTTCAGTTCAATTCAATCCAATTCAATCCAATTCAGTTCAATTCAATCCAATTCAATCTAAGTAAATTGAATTCAGTTCAATTCAATAATTCCAAATCAATCCAATTCAATCGAGTTCAATTCAATCCAATTCAATCCAAGTCAATCCAATTGAATCAAAATTCCATTTAATCCAATTAAATCCAATTCAATCCAATTCAATCCATTTCAATTCAATTCAGTCCAATTCAATCGAATTCAATCGATTTAGGTTCAATTCAATTGAATTATGTTCAATCCAATTCAATCCAATTGAATCAAAATTACATTTAATCTAATTGAATCCAATTTAATCCAATTCAGTCCAATTCAATTGAATTCAGTTCAATTCAATTCAATCCAATTCAGTTCAATTCAGTTCAATCCAATTCAATCCAATTGAATCGACTTCAGGTCAATCCAATTCAATCCAATTCAATCCAATTTGATCCAATTCAATCCAATTCAGTTCAATTCAATCCAAATCAATCTAATTAAATCCAATTCAATACAATCCAATTCAGTTCAATTCAATCCAATTCAGCCCAATTCAATCGAAGTCAGTTCAATTCAATCCAATTCCATTCAATTCAATCCAATTCAATCCAATTAAATCGAATCCAGTTCAGTTCTATTCAATTCAATCCAATTTGATCCAATTCAATCCAATTCACTTCAATTGAGTCAAAATCAATCTAATTAAATCCAATTCAATCCAATCCAATTCAGTTCAACTCAATTCAATCCAATTTAATCCAATTGAATCGAAATTCCATTTAATCCAATAGAATCCAATTCAATCCAATTCAATTGAATTCAGTTCAATCCAATTTAATCCAATTCAATCCAATTCAATCCAATTCAATTCAATCCAATTGAATCTATTTCAATCCAATTGAATCCAATTCAATCCATTTCAATTCAATTCTATCAAATTCAATCCAATTCAATCGAATTCAATCGAATTAGGTTAAATCCAATTCAATCCAATTCAATTGAATTATGTTCAATCCAACTCAATCCAATTGAATCAAAATTACATTTAATCCAATTGAATCCAATTTAATGCAATTCAGTCCAATTCAATTGAATTCAGTTCAATTCAATTCAATCCAATTCAGTTCAATTCAAATTAATCCAATTCAATCCAATTCAATCTAATTCAGTTCAATTCAATTTAATCCAATTCAATCCAATTGAATCGAATCCAGTTCAGTTCTTTTCAATTAAATTCAATCCAATTTGATCCAATTCAATCCAATTCACTTCAATTGAGTTAAAATCAATCTAATTCAATCCAATTCAATCCAATCCAATTCAGTTCAACTCAATTCAATCCAATTCAATCCAATTGAATCAAAATTCCATTTAATCCAATATAATCCAATTCAATCCAATTTAATCAAATTCAGTTCAATCTAATTCAGTTCAATCCAATTCAATCCAATTCAATCGAGTTCAATTGAATCCATTTCATACCAGTTCAATCCAATTTAGTTCAATCCAATTCAATACAATTCAATTTAATCGAATTCAGTCCAATTCAATGCAATTTAATTTAATTCAATCCAATTCAATCGAATTCAATCCAATTCAATTCAATTTATTTTAATCCAATTCAATCCAAATGAATCAAAATTCCATTTAATCCAAAAGAATCCAATTCAATCCAATTCAATCAAATTCAGTTCAATCAAATTTAATCCAATTCAATCGAATTCAGTTCATTTCAATCCAATTCATTTCAATTTATTTCAATCCAATTCAATCCAATTGAATCAAAATTCCATTTAATCCAAAAGAATCCAATTCAATCAAATTCAATCAAATTCAGTTCAATCAAACTTAATCCAATTCAATCGAATTCACTTCAATTCAATGCAATTCAATCGGATTCAGTTCAATCCAATCAAATTCAGTTCAATTGAATTCAATTGAATTAAGTTCAATCCCATTAAATCCAAGACAATCAAATTGAGTTCAATTCAATTCATTCCAATTCAATCTAATTCAATTTAATTCAATCCAATTCAGTCCAATTAAATCCAATTTAGTCCAATTCAGTTCAATTGAATCGAATTCAGTTCAATTCAATTAAATCCAATTCAATCCGATTCAGTTCAATCCAATCATATTCAGTTCAATCGAATTCAATCGAATACAATTAAATTCAATTCAATCCAATTCAATCAAATTTAATTGAATTCAGTTCAAACCAACTTTATCGAATTCAGTTCAATTCAATTCAATCCAATTCAATCCAATTCAATGAAATTCAATCGGATTCAGTTCAAGCCAATTAAATTCAGTTCAATCAAATTTAATCAAATTCAGTTCAATCCAGTTCAATCGAATTCAGTTCAATCCAATTCAAACAAATAATATAGATAATCAATAATAAAGAATCAAATATAAATAAAATCGTCGTCATCGTCTTCCTCCACTTATCTGGGTCCGGGTCGCGGGGGCAGCATCCCAACTAGGGAGCTCCAGACCTTGCTCTCCCCGGCCTTGTCCACCAGCTCCTCAGGCAGGACCCCAAGGCGTTCCCGGACCAGATTGGAGATGTAACCTCTCCAACGTGTCCTGGGTCGACCCGGGGGCCTTCTGCCGGCAGGACATGCCCGAAACACCTCCCCGGGGAGGCGTCCAGGAGGCATCCTGACCAGATGCCCAAACCACCTCAACTGGCTCCTTTCGATCCGGAGGAGCAGCGGTTCTACTCCGAGTCCCTCCCGAATGTCCGAGCTCCTCACCCTATCTCTAAGGCTGAGCACGGCCACCCTACGGAGGAAACTCATTTCGGCCGCTTGTATCCGCGATCTCGTTCTTTCGGTCATTACCCAAAGCTCATGACCATAGGTGAGGATTGGGACGTAGATCGACCGGTAAATCGAGAGCCTGGCTTTCTGGCTCAGCTCCCTCTTCCCCACGACAGATCGGCTCAGCG
>SSNQ01033698.1:0-22628 GCA_006942095.1 Nothobranchius kuhntae | reverse complement strand
ACTCGACACACTCCACACCACGGCTGCGTCTAGAAATTCTGTCCATAAAAGTGATGAACAGAACCGGTGACAAAGGGCACATGTGGATTGGTTGGGCAAACTCCCATGCCCCCTCCATCACCCTTGCAAGGGTATAGAGCTGGTCCACAGTTCCACGGCCAGGACGAAAACCACATTGCTCCTCCTCTATCTGAGATTCAACTATCGATCGGACCCTCCTCTCCAGTACCTTGGAGTAGACCTTTCCAGGGAGGCTGAGGAGTGTGATCCCCCTATAGTTGGAACACACCCTCAGGTCACCCTTCTTAAAGATGGGGACCACCACCCCGGTCTGCCACTCCCTAGGAACTGCCCCCGATGACCACGCAATGTTGTAGAGACGTGTCAACCATGACAGCCCTACAACATCCATAGCCTTGAGATACCCAGGACGAACCTCATCCGCCCCCGGGGCTCCGCCGCTGTGTAGTTGTTTGACTACCTCAGCAACTTCTGCCCCCGAGATCGGACAGTCCATCCCCAGGCCTCCCAGCTCTGGTTCCTCCTCGGAATGCGCATTGGTGGGATTGAGGAGCTCCTCAAAGTATTCCTTCCACCGTCCGACTATAGCCTCAGTTGACGTCAGCAGCTCCCCATCCCCACTGTAAACAGTGTGAGCGAGTTGCTGCCTTCCTCTCCTGAGGCGCCGGACAGTTTGCCAGAACCTCTTTGGAGCCGATCGATAGTCTTTCTCCATGGCCTCACCAAACTCCTCCCACGCCCGAGATTTTGCCTCGGCAACTGCCACTGCTGCACCCCGCTTGGCTATCCGGTACCTGTCTGCTGCCTCCGGAGACCCACAGACCAGCCACGCCCTGTAGGCCTCCTTCTTCAGCCTGACGGCTCCCCGAACCTCTGGTGTCCACCAGCGGGTACGGGGGTTGCCACCACGACTGGCACCGGCCACCTTACGACCACAGCTAGCAACAGCCGCCTCGACAATCGCAGAGTGGAACAAGGCCCACTCGGACTCAATGTCCCCCACTGCTCTCGGGACGTGGTCAAAGCTCTGCCGGAGGTGGGAGTTGAAGACCGTCTTGACAGGTTCTTCTGCCAGGCGTTCCCAGCAGACCCTCACTATACGTTTGGGTCTGCCAGGTCTACGCGGCATGTTCCCTTGCCATCTTATCCAACTCACCACCAGGTGGTGATCAGTTGACAGCTCCGCCCCTCTCTTCACTCGGGTGTCTAAAACATACGGCCCCAGGTCAGATGATACGACTACAAAATCTATCATCGACCTGTGACCTAGGCTGCCCTGGTACCAAGTGTACCGGTGGGCATCCTTATGTTCGAACATGGTGTTCGTTATGGCCAAACTGCGGCTTGCACAGAAGTCCAATAACAAAACACCGCTCGAGTTCAGATTAGGTGGGCCGTTCCTCCCAATCACACCCCTCCAGGTCAAGCTGTCATTGCCCACGTGAGCATTGAAGTCCCCCAGCAGGACAATGGAGTCCCCTGATGGGGCACTATCTAGCACTCGTCCGAGGGACTCCAAAAAGGGTGGGTACTCTGAACTGATATTTGGCCCATAAGCACAAACAACAGTCAGGACCCGTTCCCCGACCCGAAGGCGCAAGGAAGCTACCCTCTTGTCCCCCGGGGTAAACCCCAACACACAGGCAGAGAGTCTCGGGGCTAACAAAAAGCCAACCCCAGCCCTCCGCCTCTCACCCGGAGCAACTCCAGCAAAGTAGAGTGTCCAACCCCTCTCCAGGTCTCGGGTTCCAGAGCCAATGCAATGTGTCGAGGTGAGTCCGACTATATCTAGCCGGTACCGCTCAACCTCTGCCACAAGCTCCGGCTCCTTCCCCGCCAGCGAGGTGACGTTCCATGTCCCAAAAACTAGTTTTCTTGTCCGGGGATTGGACCGCCAAGGCTCCCGCCTTGGTCTGCCTCCCGATTCGCATTGCACCGGACCCTTCATGTTCCTCCTGCGGGTGGTGGGTCCACAGTTGGACGAGCCCATGTATCCTCCACCACGATAAGGTGACGGTTCAAGGAGGACAATTCCGATTCAGTTCAGTCCAATCATATTCAGTTCAATCGAATTCAATCAAATACAGTTCAATACAATCCAATTAAATCCAAGTCAATCGAATTCAATTCAATTCAATTCATTCCAATTCAATCAAATTCAATGAAATTCAATCGGATTCAGTTCAAGCCAATCAAATTCAGTTCAATCCAACTTTATCGCATTCAATCGAATTCAGTTCAATTCAATTCAATCCAATTCAATGAAATTCAATCGGATTCAGTTCAAGCCAATCAAATTCAGTTCAATCAAATTCAATCGAATTCAGTTCAATCCAGTTCAATCGAATTCAGTTCAATCCAATTCAAACAAATTAAATTGAATTCAGTTCAATCCAATTCAATCCAATTAAATTTAATCCAATTCAAGCCGATTTAATCCAATTCAATCCAATACAATCCAATTCAATTTGATTCAATCTAATTCAATCGAATTCGATCGAATTAAGTTCAATTCAATTCAATCAAATTCAATCCAATTTGATCCAATTCAATCCAATTCAGTTCAATTCAATCCAATTCTATCCAATTCAATCGAATTAAGTTCAATTCAATTAAATTCAATTCAATCAAATTCAATCGAGTTCAATTCAATCCAATTTACTCAAATTCAATCCAATTGAATCGAATTAGTTCAATTCAATTCAATCCATTTCAATCCGATTCAGTTCAATCCAATCATATTCAGTTCAATCGAATTCAATCGAATACAGTTCAATACAATCCAATTAAATCCAAGTCAATCGAATTCAATTCAATTCAATCCATTCCAATTCAATCAAATTCAATCAAATTCAGTTCAATCCAACTTTATCGAATTCAATCTAATTCAATCGAATTCTGTTCAATTCAATTCAATCCAGTTCAATGCAATTCAATCGGATTCAGTTCAAGCCAATCAAATTCAGTTCAATCAAATTCAATCGAATTCAGTTCAATCCAATTCAAACAAATTAAATCGAATTCAGTTAAATCCAATTCAATCAAATTCAATTTAATCCAATTCAATCCGATTTAATCCAATTCAATCAATACAATCCAATTCAATTTGATTAAATCTAATTCAATCGAGATCGATCAAATTAAGTTCAATTCAATTCAATCAAATTCAATCCAATTTAATAGAATTCAGTTTAATTCAATTCAATCCAATTCAATCCAATTTGATCCAATTCAATCCAATTCAGTTCAATTCAATCCAATTCTGAATTGGATTGAATTGAACTGAATTCGATTGAATTCGATTGAATTGGATTGAACTGAATTTGATTGAATTGGATTGAATTGGAATGAATTTAATTGAACTGAATTCGATTGAATTGGATTGAATTGAATTGAATTGAACTTAAATTGGATTGAATAGGATTTAATTGGACTGAATTGGATTGAATTAAATTGGATTGGAATAAATTAAATTGAATTAGATTGAATTGGATTGAATTGGACTGAATTGAACTGAATTGGATTTTATTGAATTGGATTTAAATAGATTGATTTGGATTGAATTGAACTGAATTAGATTGAATTAAATTGGATTGGATTGAATTAAATTGAATTAGATTCAATTGGATCAAATTGGATTGAATTGGATTGAACTGAATTGAACTGAATTCGATTAAATTGGATTGACTTGGATTGAATTGAATTGAACTGAATTCGATTGAATTCAATTGAATTGGATTAAATTGGATTGAACTGAATTTGATTGAATTGAATTGGACTTAATTGAATTGAACTGAAATCGATTGACTTGGATTGAATTGGATTGAATTTAACTGTATTCGATTCAGTTAGATTGAATTGGATTAAATTGGAT
Organism: Nothobranchius kuhntae; assembly: GCA_006942095.1. Lineage (NCBI taxonomy): Eukaryota > Metazoa > Chordata > Actinopteri > Cyprinodontiformes > Nothobranchiidae > Nothobranchius > Nothobranchius kuhntae. Next base: position 18,733 of record SSNQ01033698.1, on the reverse strand, counting down.
TGAACTGAACTCGATTGAATTGGATTGAATTGGAATGAATTGAATTGAACTGAATTTGATTGACTTGGATTGAATTGGATTGCATTGAATTGAACGGAATTCAATTGAATTTGATTGAATTAGATTGAATTGAATTGATTTTGGATTAAATTGCATTCAATTGGATTAAATGGAATTTTGATTCAATTGGATTGAATTGGATTGAATTGGAATTAATTGAATTGAACTGAATTCGATTGACTTGGATTGAATAGAACTGAACTGGATTGACTTGGATTGAATAGAACTGAATTGGATTGAATTGGATTTAACTTAATTCGTTTGAATTTGATTGAATTCAATTGAATAGAACTGAACTGGGTTCGATTGAATTGGATTGAATTGAATGGAACTGGATTGAATTGGATTAGATCGGATCAAATTGGATTAAATTGAATTGGATTGAATTGGATTGAACTGAATTCGATTTAATTTGTTTGAATTGGATTGAATTAAACTGAATTAGATTGAATTGGATTGAATTGGATTTAACTGAATTCGATCGAATTTGATTGAACTGAATTTGACAGGAGTGAACTGAATCCGATTGAATTGCATTGAATTGGAATGAATTGGATTGAATTGAATTGAACTGAATTCGATAGAATTGGAGAGAATTGGATAAAATTGGATTGAACTTAATTCGATTGAATTTGATTGAATTGGATTGAATTGGATTGAATTAAATTGGATTGAATTGGATTGAATTGGAATAAATCGGTTTGTATTTGATTAAATTCAATTGGATTGAATTGAGCTGAATTGGATTGATTTGGATTGAATTGGATTGAACTGAATTCGATTGAATTCAATTGAACTGAATTTGATTGGATTGAACTGAATCCGATTGAATTGCATTGTATGGGATTGAATTGAATTGAACTGAATTCGATTGAATTGGATTAAATTTGATTGAACTGAATTTGATTGAATTGGATTGAATTGGATTCTATTGGATTCTATTGGATTAAATGGAATTTTGATTCAATTATATTGAATTGGATTGAATTAAATTGAATTGAACTGGATTGAATTCGATTGAATTGGATTGAATTGGATTGAATTAAATTGAATTGGATTGAATTGGACTTTATTGGATTAAATTGAATTGGATTGAATTGGATTGAACTAACTTGGATTGAACTGTATTGAATCGGATTCAATTGAATTCAATTGAATTGATTGAATTGGATTAAATTGGATTGAACTGAATGCGATTGAATTGGATTGAATTGGATTTTAGTGGATTAAATGGAATTTTGATTCAATTGGATTGAATTGGATTGAATTGAGTTGAACTGAATTGGATTGGATTGAATTGGATTTAATTAGATTGATTTGGACTCAATTGAAGTGAATTGGATTGAATTGGATCAAATTTGGATTGAATTGAATTGAATAGAACTGAACTGGATTCGATTAAATTGGATTGAATTGACTGGAATTGGATTGAATTGAACTGAATTCGATTGAATTGGGCAGAATTGGATTGGATTGAATTGAACTGAATTGGATTGAATTGGATCAAATTGGATTGAATTGGATTGAATTGAATTGAACTGAATTAAATTCAATTGGATTGAATTGGATTAAATTGGATTGAACTGAAATCGATTGAATTGGATTGAACTGAATTGAACTGAATTGGATTGAATTGAACTGAATTCAATTGAATTGGACTGAATTGGATTGAATTGGACTGAATTGGATTAAATTGAATTGGATTGAATTGGATTGAACTAAATTGGATTGAACTGGATTGAATTGGATTTAATTGAATGGAATTGATTGAATTGAACTGAATTCGATTGAATTGGGCTGCATTGGATTGGATTGAATTGAACTGAATTGGATTGTATTGAATTGGATTTAATTAGATTGATTTGGATTGAATTGAACTGAATTGGATCAAATTGGATTGATTTGGATTGAACTGAATTGAACTGAATTCGATTCAATTGGATTGAATTGAATTGAACTGAATTCAATTGAATTGGACTGAATTGGATTCAACTGGATTACATTGGATTCAATTGGATTAAATGTAATTTTGATTCAATTGGATTGAATTGGATTGAACATAATTCAATTGAATTTGATTGAATTGGATTGAACTTAATTCGATTGAATTCGATTGAATTGGATTGAATTGGATTGAATTGGATTGAATTGAACTGAATTGGATTGAACTTAATTTGATTGAATTCGATAGAATTAGATTGAATCAAATTGAATTGGTTGTATTGGATTGAATTGGATTAAATGGAGTTGGATTCAATTGGATTGAATTGGATTGAACATAATACAATTTAATTTGATTGAATTGGATTATATTGAACTGGAATGGATTGAATTGGATTGAAATTGATTGAATTGAATTGAACCGAATTCGATTGAATTGGATTGAATTGGATTGAATCGAATTGAACTAAATTCGATTGAATTGAATTGAATTGAATTGAATTGAATTGTATTGAATTGTATTGAACTGAATTGTATTTAATTGGATTTAATTGGACTAAATTGGATTGAATTAAATTGGATTGAATTTAATTAAATGGAATTAGATTGAATTGGATTGAATTGGACTGAAATGGATTGGATTGAATTGAACTGAATTGGATTGTATTGAATGTGATTTAATTAGATTGATATGGAATGAATTGAATAGAACTGGATTCGATTAAATTGGATTGAATTGGATTCAATTGAACTGTATTCAATTCAATTGGATTGAATTTGATTAAATTGGATTGAATTGAATTCGATTGAATTCGATTGAATCGGGTTAAATTTGATTGAACTGATTTTGATTCAATTGGATTGAATTAAATTGAACTGAATTCGGTTCAATTGGATTAAATTGAATTGGATTGAATTGGATTCAACTAAATTGGATTGAACTGGATTGAAATTGATTCAATTGAATTTGATTGAATTGGATTGAATTGGATTAAATTGGATTGAACTGAATTCAATTGAATTGGATTGAATTGGATTGAATTACATTGGATTGAATTGGATTGAATTGGATTAAATCGGATTGAATTTGATTAAATTCTATTAGTTTGAATTGGATTTAATTAAACTGAATTGGATTGAATTTAATTTAATTGGATTCAACTGAATTCGATTGAATTAAATTGAACTGAATTTGATTGGATTGAACTGAATTGAACATAATTCAATTGAATTTGATTGAATTGGATTGAACTTAATTCGATTGAATTCGATTGAATTGGATTGAATTGGATTGAATTGGATTGAATTGAACTGAATTGGATTGAACTTAATTTGATTGAATTCGATAGAATTAGATTGAATCAAATTGAATTGGTTGTATTGGATTGAATTGGATTAAATGGAGTTGGATTCAATTGGATTGAATTGGATTGAACATAATACAATTTAATTTGATTGAATTGGATTATATTGAACTGGAATGGATTGAATTGGATTGAAATTGATTGAATTGAATTGAACCGAATTCGATTGAATTGGATTGAATTGGATTGAATCGAATTGAACTAAATTCGATTGAATTGAATTGAATTGAATTGAATTGAATTGTATTGAATTGTATTGAACTGAATTGTATTTAATTGGATTTAATTGGACTAAATTGGATTGAATTAAATTGGATTGAATTTAATTAAATGGAATTAGATTGAATTGGATTGAATTGGACTGAAATGGATTGGATTGAATTGAACTGAATTGGATTGTATTGAATGTGATTTAATTAGATTGATATGGAATGAATTGAATAGAACTGGATTCGATTAAATTGGATTGAATTGGATTCAATTGAACTGTATTCAATTCAATTGGATTGAATTTGATTAAATTGGATTGAATTGAATTCGATTGAATTCGATTGAATCGGGTTAAATTTGATTGAACTGATTTTGATTCAATTGGATTGAATTAAATTGAACTGAATTCGGTTCAATTGGATTAAATTGAATTGGATTGAATTGGATTCAACTAAATTGGATTGAACTGGATTGAAATTGATTCAATTGAATTTGATTGAATTGGATTGAATTGGATTAAATTGGATTGAACTGAATTCAATTGAATTGGATTGAATTGGATTGAATTACATTGGATTGAATTGGATTGAATTGGATTAAATCGGATTGAATTTGATTAAATTCTATTAGTTTGAATTGGATTTAATTAAACTGAATTGGATTGAATTTAATTTAATTGGATTCAACTGAATTCGATTGAATTAAATTGAACTGAATTTGATTGGATTGAACTGAATCCGATTGAATTGCATTGAATGGGATTGAATTGAATTGAACTGAATTCGATTGAATTCGATTGAATTGGATTAAATTTGATTGAACTGAATTTGATTGAATTGGATTGAATTGGATTCAATTGGATTCTTTTGGATTAAATGGAATTTTGATTCAATTGGATTGAATTGGATTGAACTAAATTGAATTGAATTGGATTGAATTGGACTGAATTGGATTGAATTAAATTGAATTGGATTGAATTGGAATGAATTGAATTGAACTGAATTCGATTGACTTGGATTTAATAGGATTGAACTTAATTTGATTGAATTCAATTGAACTGAATTTGATTGGATTGAACTGAATCCGATTGATTTGCATTGAATGGGATTGAATTGAATTGAACTGAGTTCAATTGAATTTAATTGAATTGAACTGAATTTGATTGAATTGGATTAACTTTGATTGAACTGAATTTGATTGAATTGGATTGAATTGGATTCAATTGGATTCTTTTGGATTAAATGGAATTTTGATTCAATTGGATTGAATTGGATTGAATTAAATTGAATTGGATTGAATTCGATTGAACTAAATTGGATTGAACTGGATTGAAATGGATTCAATTGAATTCGATTGAATTGGATTGAATTGGATTAAATTGGATTGAACTGAATTCGATTGAATTGGATTGAATTGGATTATATTGGATTAAATGGAATTTTGATTCAATTGGATTGAATTGGATTTAATTGAGTTGAACTGAATTGGATTGGATTGAATTGGATTTAATTAGATTAATTTTGACTCAGTTGAAGTGAATTGATTGAAATGGATCAAATAGGATTGAATTTAATTGAATGGAACTGAACTGGATTCGATTCAATTGGATTGAATTGGATTGAATGGAATTGAACTGAAATACATTGAATTGGATTGAATTGGATTGAACTGAATTGAACTGAATTGGATTGAATTGAATTGAACTGAATTCAATTGAATTGGACTGAATTGGATTAAATTGGATTCAATTGGATTAAATGTAATTTTGATTCAATTGATTGAATTGGACTGAACATAATTCAATTGAATTGGATTGAATTGGATTTAACCTAATTCGATTGAATTCGATTGAATTGGATTGTATTTGATAGAATTGAATTGAAATGGATTGAATTGGATTCAATTGGACTGAATTGTATTAAATTGAATTGGATTCAATTGGATTCAATTGAATTCGATTGAACTGGATTAATTGGATCAAATTGGATTGAATTGGATTGAATTGAATTGAACTGAATTCGATTGAATTCGATTCAATTTAATTGAATTGGATTAAATTTGATTGAACTGAATTTGATTGAATTGGATTGAATTGGATTGAATTAAATTGAATTGAATTCGATTGAATTGGATTCAATTGGATTAAATGTAATTTTGATTCAATTGGATTGAATTGGATTGAACATAATTCAATTGAATTAGATTGTATTGGATTGAACTTAATTCGATTGAATTGGATTGAATTGGATTGAATTGGATTGAATTGAACTGATTTGGATTGAACTTAATTTGATTGAATTCGATAGAATTAGATTGAATCAAATTGAATTGGGTTGTATTGGATTGAATTGGATTAAATGGAGTTGGATTCAATTGGATTGACTTGGATTGAACATAATACAATTGAATTTGATTGTATTGGATTATATTGAACTGGAATGGATTGAATTGGATTGAATTGGATTGAACTGAATTCGATTGAATTGGATTTAAATTGATTGACTTGAATTGAACCGAATTCGATTGAATTGGATTGAATTGGATTGAATCGAATTGAACTAAATTCGATTGAATTGAATTGTATTGTATTGAATTGAATTGAACTGAATTGGATTTAATTGGATTTAATTGGAGTAAATTGGATTGAATTAAATTGGATTGAATTTAATTAAATGGAATTAGATTGAATTGGACTGAATTGGATTGGATTGAATTGAATAGAACTGGATTCGATTGAATTGGATTGAATTTGATTAAATTGGATTGAATTGAACTCGATTGAATTGGACTGAATTCGATTGAATTGGATAGAATTGGATTGAATTGAACTGAATTGGATTGAATTGGATCAAATTGGATTGAATTGGATTGAATTGCATTGAGGATTAAATTGGATTGAATTGGATTGAACTGAATTCGATTTAATTTGTTTGAATTGGATTGAACTGAATTCGATTGAACTGGATTGAACTGAATTCGATTGAATTTGATTGAACTGAATTTGATTGGCTTGAACTGAATCCGATTGAATTGCATTGAATTGGATTGAATTGGATTGAATTGAATTGAACTGAATTTGATTGAATTCGATAAAGTTGGATTGAACTGAATCGGATTGAATTGGATTGAATTGAACTGAATTTGATTCAAGTGGATTGAATTGGATTAAATTGGATTGAACTGAACTTGATTTAATTGGTTTGAATTGGATTGAATCGGATTGAACTGAATTGGATTGAATTGGATTGAATTGAACTGAATTGGACTAAGTTGGATTTAATTGGACTGAATTGGATTGAATTAAATTGAATTGGATTGATTTGGAATGAATTGAATTGAACTGAATTCGATTGACTTGGATTTAATTGGATTGAACTTAATTTGATTGATATTCAATTGAACTGAATTTGATTGGATTTAACTGAATCCGATTGAATTGCATTGAATGGGATTGAATTGAGTTGAATTGTATTCGATTGAATTGAATTTAATTGAACTGAATTCGATTGAATTGGATTAAATTTGATTGAACTGAATTTGATTGAATTGGATTGAATTGGATTCAATTGGATTCTTTTGAATTAAATGGAATCTTGATTCAATTGGATTGAATTAAATTGAATTGGATTGAATTGGATTGAATTGGATTTAATTGGATTGAATTAAATTAAATTGCATTGAATTGGACTGAATTGGATTAAATTGAATTGGATTGAATTGGATTGAACTAAATTGGATTGAACTGGATTGAAATGGATTCAATTGAATTGGATTGAATTGGATTGAATTGGATTAAATTGGATTGAACTGAATTCGAATGAATTGGAATATATTGGATTAAATGGAATTTTGATTCAATTGAATTGAATTGGATTGAATTGAGTTGAATTCAATTGGATTGGATTGAACTGGATTTAATTAGATTGATTTTGACTCAATTGAAGTGAATTGGATTGAATTGGATCAAATAGGATTGAATTTAATTGAATAGAACTGAACTGGATTCGATTCAATTGGATTGAATGGAATTGAACTGAAATAGAATGAATTGGATTGAATTGGATTGAATTGGATTGAACTGAATTGAACTGAATTGGATTGAATTGAATTGAACTGAATTCAATTGAATTGGACTGAATTGGATTCAACTGGATTCAATTGGATTAAAAAATAATTTTGATTCAATTGGATTGAATTGGTCTGAACATAATTCAATTGAATTGGATTGAATTGGATTTAACCTAATTCGATTGAATTTGATTGAATTTGATAGAATTGAATTGAAATGGATAGAATTGGATTCAATTGGATTGAATTGGATTGAATTGGTTTGAATTGGATTAAATGGAATTTTGATTCAATTGGATTGACTTGGATTGAATTGGATTGAATTGAACTTGATTGAATTGGATTGATTTGGAATTAATTGTATTGAACTGAATTCAACTTACTTAGATGGAATTGGATTGAATTGAACTGAATTGGATTGAATTGGATAGAATTGAGCTGAATTCAGTTGAATTGGATTGAATTGAATTCGATTGACTTGGATTTAATTGGATTGTATTGAACTGTATTCGCTTGAATTCGATTGAACTGAATATGATTGGATTGAACTGAGTCGGATTGAATTGGATTGAATTGACTTGAACTGAATTCGATTCAATTGCATTGAAATGGATTAAATTGGATTGAACTGAACTCGATTTAATTGGATTGAATCGAATTGAACTGAATTTGATTGAATTGGATTGAATTGGATTGAATTGAACTGAATTGGACTAAATTGGATTTAATGGGACTGAATTGGATTGAATTAAATTTAATTGGATTGAACTGGAATGAATTGAATTGAACTGAATTCGACTGACTTGGATTTAATTGGATTGAACTTAATTCGATTGAATTCAATTGAACTGAATTTGATTGGATTGAACTGAATCCGATTGAATTGCATTGAATGGGATTGAATTTAATTGAACTGAATTCGATTGAATTCGATTAAATTGGATTAAATTAGATTGAACTGAATTAGATTGAATTGGATTGAATTAGATTGAATTGGATTCTATTGGATAAAATGTAATTTTGTTTATATTGGATTTAATTGGATTGAACATAATTCAATGGAATTGGATTGAATTCGATTTAACCTAGAATTGAATTGAAATGGATTTAATTGGATTGAATTGGATTCAATTGGAATTGAATTGGATTAAATGGAATTTTGATTCAATTGGATTGACTTGGATTGAATTGGATTGAATTGAACTCGATTGAATTGGATTGATTTGGAATTATTTGAATTGAACTGAATTCAATTTACTTAGATTGAATTGGATTGAATTGAACTGAATTGGATTGAATTGGATTGAACTGAACTGAATTCAATTGAATTGGATTGAATTGAACTGAATTGGATTGAATTGGATTTAATTGAACTGAATTTATTTGAATTGGATTTAATTGGATTCCATTGGATTCCATTGGATTAAATGGAATTTTGATTCAATTGGATTGACTTGGATTGAATTGGGTTGAATTGGATTGAATTGGATTAAATCGGATTGAATTTGATTCAACTGAATTCGATTGAATTAAATTGAACTGAATTTGATTGGATTGAACTGAATCCGATTGAATTGCATTGAATGGGATTGAATTTAATTGAACTGAATTCGATTGAATTCGATTGAATTGGGTTAAATTTGATTGAACTGAATTTGATTGAATTGGATTCTTTTGGATTAAATGGAATTTTGATTCAATTGGATTGAATTGGATTGAATTAAATTGAACTGAATACGATTCAATTGGATTAAATTGAATTGGATTGAATTGGATTGAACTAAATTGGATTGAACTGGATTGAAATGGATTCAATTGAATTTGATTGAATTTGATTGAATTTGATTTAATTGGATCAAACTGAATTCAAATGAATTGGATTGAATTGGATTTAATTGGATTTAGTTGTATTAAATGGAATTTTGATTCAATTGGATTGACTTGGATTGAATTAAATTGAATTGAATTCGATTGAATTGGATTGAATTGGATTGAATTGAATTGTATTAAATTAAATTGGATTGAATTGGATTGTATTAAATTTAATTGGATTGAATTGGACTGTATTGGATTAAATTGAATTGGATTGAATTGGATTGAACTTAATTGGATTGAACTGGATTGAAATGGATTCAATTGAATTTGATTGAACTGGATTTAATTGGATTTAATTGGATTGAACTGAATTCAATTGAATTGGATTTAATTGGATTTAATTGGATTAAATTGAATTAAATGGAATTTTGATTCAATTGGATTGACGTGGATTGAATTGGATTGAATTGGATTGTATTAAATTGGATTGAATTGGATTGAATTGGATTAAATCGGATTGAATTTGATTAAATTCAATTGGTTTGAATTGGATTTAATTAAACTGAATTGGATTGAATTGGATTGAATTGGATTCAACTGAATTCGATTGAATTCGATTGAATTGGATTAAATTTGATTGAACTGAATTTGATTGAATTGGATTGAATTCGATTGAATTGGATTGATTTAAATTGAATTGGATTGAATTGGACTGAATTGGATTAAATTGAATTGGATTGAATTGGATTGGATTCAATTGAATTCGATTGAATTGGATTTAATTAGATCAAATTGGATTGAATTGGATTGAACTGGACTGAATTCGATTGAATTCGATTGAATTGAATTGAATTGGATTGAATTAAATAGAAATGGATTGAATTAGATTGACTTGGATTAAATTGGATTGAATTGGATTACATTGAATTGGATTGAATTGGTTTGAACTAAATTGGATTGAATTGGATTGAATTGGATTCAATTGAATTAGATTGAATTGGATTTAATTAGATTGATTTGGATTGAATTGAACTGAATTGGATTGAATTGGATCAAATTGGATTGAACTGAATTCGATTAAATTGGATTGACTTGGATTGAATTGAGTTGAACTGAATTCAATTGAATTCGATTGAATTAGATTGAATTGGATTCTATTGGATTTAATGGAATTTTGATTCAATTCGATTGAATTGGATTGAATTCAATTGATTTGAATTGGATTGAATTCGATTGAATTGGATTGAATTGAATTGAATTGAAATCGATTGACTTGGATTGAATTGAACTGTATTCGACTGAATTCGATCTAACTGAATTTGACTGGATTGAACTGAATCCAATTGAATTGGATTGAACTGAATCCAATTGAATTGGATTGTACTGAATTGAACTGAATTCGATTCATTTGGATTGTATTGGAATGAATTTAATTGAAATGAATTAGATTTACTTGGATTGAATGGGATTGAATTGAACTGAATTGGATTGAATTGCATTCAATTGGATTAAATTGGATTCAATTGGGTTAAATGGAGTTGGATTCAATTGGATTGAATTGAATAGAACTGAACTGGATTCGATTGAATTGGATTGAATTGGATTGAATTGAACTGTATTCGATTCAATTGGATTGAATTGGATTAAATTGGATTGAACTTAATTCGATTGAATTGGATTGAAATGGATTGAATTGAACTGAATTGGATTGAATTGGATCAAATTGGATTGAATTGGATTTAATTGAATTGAACTGAATTCCATTAAATTGGATTGAATTTGAATGAATTGAATTGTACTTAATTCGATCAAATTCGATTGAATTAGATTGAATCAAATTGAATTGTATTGTATTGATTGAATTTTATTAGATTGGATTGAATTGGATTAAATTGAATTGGATTGAATTGGATTGAACTGAATTCGATTTAATTTGTTTGAATTGGATTGAACTGAATTCAATTGAATTCGATTGAATTCGATAAAGTTGGATTGTACTGAATTCGATTGAATTTGATTGAATTGGAATGAATTTAATTGAATTGAATACGATTGACTTGGATTTAATTGGATTGTATTGAACTGTATTCGATTGAATTCGATTGAACTGAATATGATTGGATTGAACTGAATCGGATTGAATTGGATTGAATTGAATTGAACTGAATTCGATTCAATTGGATTGAATTGGATTAAATTGGATTGAACTGAACTCGATTTAATTGGATTGAATTGGATTGAATTGAATTGAACTGAATTTGATTGAATTGGATTGAATTGGATTGAATTGAAATGAATTGGACTAAATTGGATTTAATTGGACTGAATTACATTGAATTAAATTGAATTGGATTGAATTGGAATGAATTAAATTGAACTGAATTTGATTGACTTGGATTTCATTGGATTGTATTGAACTGTATTCGATTGAATTCGATTGAACTGAATATGATTGGATTGAACTGAATCTGATTGAATTGGATTGGATTGAATTGAATTGAACTGAATTTGATTCAATTGGATTGAATTGAATTAAATTGGATTGAACTGAACTCGATTGAATTGGATTGAATTGGATTGAAACAAATTGAACAGAATTCGATTGAATTTGATTTAATTGGATTGAATTGAACTGAATTGGATTAAATTGGACTGAATTGGATTGAATTATATTGGATTGGATTGAATTAAATAGAATTAGATTGAATTATATTTAACTGGAATGGATTGAATTGGATTGAACTGAATTTGATTGAAATTGATTGAATTGAATTGAACTGAATTCGATTGAATTGGATTGAATTGAACTGAATTGGATTGAATTTGATTTAATTGGACTGAATTGGGTTGAATTATATTTAATTGGATTGACTTAAATTAAATTAGATTGAATTGGATTGAATTGGACTGAATTGGATTGGATTGAATTCAACGGAATTGGATTGAATTAAATTGGATTTAACTAGATTGAATAGATTGAATTGGAACAAATTGGATTGTATTGGATCAAATTGAAATGAACTGAATTCGATTAAATTAGATTGACTTGGATTGAATTGGATTAAATTGAATTGAACTAAAATCGATTGAATTTGATTGAATTGGATTGAATTGAATTGAACTGAATTCGATTCAATCAGATTGCATTGGATTGAATTGGATTGAATTAAATTGAATTGGATTAAATTGGATTGACTTGGATTGAATTGGATTAAATTGAATTGAACTGAAATTGATTGAATTGGATTGGATTGGATAGGATTGAATTGAATTGAACTAAATTCGATTCAATTCAATGGCATTGGATTGAATTTGATTGAATTAAATTAAATTGGATTGAATTGGATTGAATTAATTTATATTGGATTGAATTGGATTGATTTGGATTAAATTGGATTGATTTGGATTGAATTGAATTGGATTGAATTGGATTGCACTGAACTCAATTTAATTTGTTTGAATATGATTGAATTGAACTGAATTGGATTGAATTGGATTGAATTGGATTGAACTGAATTCGATTGAACTGGATTTGATTGGATTGAACTGAATCCGATTGAATTGGATGGAATTGGATTGAATTGAATTAAATTGAATTCAATTGGATTAAATGGAATTTGATTCAATTGGATTAAATTGGATTGAACATATTTCAATAGAATTTGATTGAATTGGATTGGATTGAATTCAACGGACTTGGATTGAATTGAATTGGATTGAACTTAATTCTATTGAATTGGATTGAATTGGATTGAACTGAACTGTATTGAATTGAACTGAATTCTATTGAATTGGATTGAATTGAACTGAATCGGATTGAATTGGATTGGATTGAACTTAATTCTATTGAATTGGATTGAATTGGATAGAACTGAACTGAATTGAATTGAACTGGATTGGATTGAATTGGATTGAATCGGATTGGATTGATTTCACTGAATCGAACTGAATTCTATTGAATTGGATTGAATTGAACTGAATCGGATTGAATTGGATTGTATTGAATTGGATTTAATTGAATTGAACTGAATTCAATTGAATTGTATTGAATTGAACTGAATTGGATTGAATTGGGTTGAACTGAATTGAACTGAATTCGTTTGAATTGGATTGAATTGAACTGAATTGGATTGAATTTAATTCGATTGAGTTCAATAGAATTTAATTGAATAAGATTTAATTGATTCAATTGGATTCAATTGGATTAAATGGAATTTGATTCAATTTGATTAAATTGGATTGAACATATTTCAATAGAATTTGATTGAATTGGATTTAATTGAACTGAATTGGATTGAATTGGATTGAACTGAATTGAACTGAATTCAATTTACTTGGATTGAATTTGATTGAATTGAATTGAACTGAATTCGATTGACTTGGATTGAATTGAACTAAATTGGACTGAAATGGATTGAATTTAACTGAATTGAATTCAATTGAATTGGATTGAATTGGATTAAATTGGATTCAATTGGATTAAATGTTATTTTGATTCAATTGGATTGAATTGGATTGAACATAATTCAATTGAATTGGATTGAATTGGATTGAATTGGATTGGATTGAATTGAACTGAATTCGATTGAATTGTATTAATTTTGATTGAAATGAATTCGATTGAATTGGATTGATTTGGATTGAACATAATTTGATTGAACGGGATTTGATTGGATTGGACTGAATCTGATTGAATTGGATGGAATTGGATTGAATTGTATTAAACTGAATTCAATTGAATTGGATTAAATTGAAATGAACTGAATTCGATTGAATTGGATTGAATTGGAATGAATTTATTTGAACTTAATTCGATTGACTTGGATTGAATTGAGTTAGTTCGAACTTAATTCTATTGAATTGGATTGGATTGGATTGAACTGAACTGAATTGAATTGAACTGAATTGGATTGAATTGGATTGAATCGGATTGGATTGGATTTCACTGAATTGAACTGAATTCTATTAAATTGGATTAAATTGAACTTAATTGGATTATATTGGATTGAATTGAATTTGATTTAATTGAATTGAACTGAATTCAATTGAATTGTATTGAATTGAACTGAATTGGATTGAATTGGGTTTAACTGAATTGAAGTGAATTTGTTTGAATTGGATTGAATTGAACTGAATTGGATTGAACTTAATTGGATTGAATTCGATAGAACTGGATTGAATAAGATTGAATTTGATTCAATTGGATTCAATTGGATAAAATGGAATTTGATTCAATTGGATTGAATTGGATTGAATTGAACTGAATTGGGTTGAATTGGATTGAACTGAATTGAATTGACTTCAATTGAATTGGATTGAATTTGATTGAATTGGATTAAATTGGATTCAATTGGATTAAATGTAATTTTGATTCAATTGGATTGAATTGGATTGAACATAATTCAATTGAATTGGATTGAATTGGATTGAATTGAACTGAATTCGATCGAATTGGATTGAATTGGAATGAACTGAATTGAACTGAATTCGATTGACTTGGATTGAAATGGATTGAATTGAATCGAATTGGATTGAATTGATTTGAACTGAATTCAATTGAATTGTATTAAATTGGATTGAACTGAATTCGATTTAACTGGATTGAATTGGAATGAATTGAACTGAACAGAATTCGATTGACTTGGATTGAATTGGACTGAATTGAACTGTATTTGATTGAATTCGATCTAACTGAATTTGATTGGATTGAACTGAATCATATTGAATTGGATTGTACTGATTTGAACTGAATTCGATTCAATTGGATTGAATTGGATTAAATTGGATTGAACTGAATTCAATTGAATTGGATTGAGTTGGAATGAATTGAATTGAACTGAATTCAATTGACTTGATTGAATGGGATTGAATTGAACTGAATTGGGTTGAATTGGATTCAATTGGATGAAATTGGATTCAATTGGATTAAATGGAATTGATTCAATTGGATTGAATTGGATTGAACATAATTCAATTGAATTTGATTAAATTGGATTATATTGAACTGGAATGGATTGAATTGGATTGAATTGGAATGAACTGAATTCGAATGAATTGGATTGAAATGGATTTAATTGTATTGAACTGATTTTGATTGAATTGGATTGAATTGAATTGAACTGGATTCGATTGAATTGGATTCAATTGGATGAAATTGGATTCAATTGGATTAATTGGAATTGGATTCAATTGGATTGAATTGGATTGAACATAATTCAATTGAATTTGATTGAATAGGATTATATTGAACTGGAATAGATTGAATTGGATTGAATTGGATTGAACTGAATTTGAATGAATTGGATTGAAATGGATTTAATTGATTTGAACTGATTTCGATTGAATTGGATCGATTTGGATTGAATTGAAATGAACTGAATTCGATTGAGTTGGATTGAATTGATTCGGATTGAATTGGATTGAATTAAATTGATTTGAATTTGATTGAATTGGATTGAATTGAACTGAATTGGGTTTAATTGGATTTAATTGGACTGAATTGGCTTGAATTTAATTGGATTGGATTTAATTAAATTGAATTGGACTGAATTTGATTGGATTGAATTGAACTGATTTGGATGGTATTGAATTGGATTTAATTAGTTTGATTTGGATTGAAATGAACTGAATTGGATTGAATTTGATCAAATTGGATTGAATTGGATCGAATTGAATTGAACTGAATTGGATTAAATTGGATTAAATTTGATTCAATTGAAATTAAATGGAATTGGAATCAATTGGATTAAATTTGATTGAACATAATTCAATTGAATTTGATTGGATTGAATTATATTGAACTGGAATGGATTGAATTGGATTGAATTGGATTGAACTGAATTCAATTGAATTGGATTGAAATGGATTGAACTGAATTCGATTTAATTTGTTTGAGTTGGATTGAATAGAACTGAATTAAAATGGAACTGGATGGAATTGGATTGAATTAAATTAAATTGGATTGAATTGGATTAAATTTGATTGAATTGGATTAAATTGAATTGGATTGAATTGGATTGAACTGAATCCGATTTAATTTGTTTGAATTGGATTGAATTGAACCGAATTGGATTGAATTGGATTGAATTGGATTAAATTGGATTGAACTGGAGTTGATTGGATTGAACTGAATCCGATTGAATTGGATGGAATTGGATTGAATTGAATTAAACTGAATTCGATTGAATTGGATTAAATTGGATTGAACCGAATTCGATTGAATTGGAATGAATTTGTTTGAACTGAATTCGATTGACTTGGATTGAATTGGATTGAATTGAACTGAATTGGATTGAATTGTATTTAACTGAATTGGATTGAATTGGATTGAATTGGATTGAATTGGATTGAACTGAATTGAACTGTTTTCAATTGAATTGGACTGAATTGAACTGAATTGGATTGAATTGAATTGGATTTAATTGAATTGAACTGAATTCACTTTAATTTTATTGAATTTTATTCAATTGAACTGAATTGGATTGAATTGAATTGGATTGAATTGAACTCAATTGGGTTGTATTGGGTTGATTTGAAATTAATTGGATTGAATTAAATTGAATTGGATTGAATTGGATTGAATTGAATTGATTTGCATTGAATTGGATTGAACTTCACTGAATTGGATTGAATTGAACTGAATTGGATTGAATTGTATTTAACTGAATTGGATTGAACTAAATTGGATTGGATTGAATTGAAGTAATTGAATTGAATTGAATTGTATTTAAATGTATTCAATTGAATTGGATTGAATTGAACTTAATTGGATTATATTTGGATTCAATTGAACTGAATTGGATTGAATTAAACTAATTGGATTTAATTGAATTGGATTGAATTGAACTCGATTGGATTGAATTGAACTGAATTGGATTTAATTGGGTTGAATTTTGTCAAATTGGATTGAATTGGATTGAATTGAACTGAATTGGATTCATTTGAACTGAATTGGATTGAACTGGACTGAATTGAAATGAATTCAATTGGATTGAATTTAAATGAATTGGATTAAATGGAATTGGATTGAATTGAACTGAATTGGATTGAATTTGATTCAATTGATCTGAATTGGATTGAATTGAACTCAATTGGATTGAATCTAACTGAATTGAACTGAGTTGGATTGTATTGGGTTGAATTAAATTGGATTGGATTGAAGTAATTGAATTGGATTGAATTGTATTGAATTGAATTGGATTGGATTGAATTTAATTGAATTGGATTAAATGGAATTGGATTGAATTGAACTGAATTCGATTGAATTGGATTCAATTGAACTGAATTGGATTGAATTGAACTCAAATGGATTGAATTTAACTCAATTGGATTGAATTTAACTGAATTTTACTGAGTTGGATTGTATTGGATTGAATTTAACTGAATTGTATTGAATTAAACTGACTTGGATTGAATTAAATTGGATTGAATTGAACTCAATCGGATTGAATTGAACTGAATTGGATTGAATTGGGTTGAATTGGATCAAATTGGATTTAATTCGATTGAATTGAATTGGATTGAATTGGATTAATTTGAACTTAATTGGATTGAATTGAAATGAACTGGATTTAATTGGATTTTATTAAATTGAATTGGAGTGGATTGAACTTAACTGAATATGCTTGAATTGGATTGAATTGAACTGATTTGGATTAAATTGAATTGAACTTAACTGAATTGGATTGAATTGAACTGAATTGGATTGAATTGTATTGAACTGAATTGGATTGAATTGGATTGAATTAAAATAGATTGGTCGTCGTCGTCTTCCTCCGCTTATCCGGGTCCGGGTCGCGGGGGCAGCATCCCAACTAGGGAGCTCCAGGCCGTCCTCTCCCCGGCCTTTTCCACCAGCTCCTCCGGCAGGACCCCAAGGCGTTCCCGGACCAGATTGGAGATGTAACCTCTCCAACGTGTCCTGGGTCGACCCGGGGGCCTTCTGCCGGCAGGACATGCCCGAAACACCTCCCCGGGGAGGCGTCCAGGAGGCATCCTGACCAGATGCCCAAACCACCCCAACTGGCTCCTTTCGATCCAGAGGAGCAGCGGTTCTACTCCGAGTCCCTCCCGAATGTCCGAGCTCCTCACCCTATCTCTAAGGCTGAGCCCGGCCACCCTACGGAGGAAACTCATTTCGGCCGCTTGTATCCGCGATCTCGTTCTTTCGGTCATTACCCAAAGCTCATAACCATAGGTGAGGATTGGGACGTAGATCGACCGGTAAATCGAGAGCCTGGCTTTCTGGCTCAGCTCCCTCTTCCCCACGACAGATC